>PVIR01011505.1:0-15059 GCA_004026965.1 Petromus typicus
GGGGTGGGTGGGAGACCCCAGCTCACCCAGACCCCAGAAACACTGCGAACACCCACCCAGAACTGCAGCTGCCACCCCAAGCCCGCTCTGCCTGCGTCCCCCTGCCCTCCCCCTCCCTCTGAGATGTGGTGGTGGTCGGGGAAGGGCTGAATGTTCCCAGAACAGGGAGGGCAGAGGCTGCTTGCTGGAGGGGCACAGTCTGGCTCCCTGGGACATGCTGTCCCTGCCTGAGGGACCCTGGGTGGCTGAGTGACAAGAGCTCAAGTGACTCAGAAAAGTGTTCTCAGGGGGCCTGCAGGGGGGACCAATTGCCCTGACTGTCTGCCTGTGTTTGTTTAAAAATCGAAAATATACAAATAGTGAAAAGTTGAAAATACAAGCAATGCACACTAGTGAATAGATCTCCCCCTGCCCACGCACCAGAATCTTTGGACTATCCACTCGATATTCTTGTATATATAATCATATAAATGGGCACATATCACATATGCTGATCTGATTTTCCTTTTGTTTATCTTCTTTTGATTTGATTGGTTTGTTGTGTTTTTCTTTCTTTCCATTTTTATTGTTTGAGACAAGATCTTTCTCTGCAGTTCAGGGAGCCCAGGCTGGCCTCAAGTTCTAGGAGATCCACCTGTCTAAGTCTCCCAAGTGCTAGGATTACAGGTGTGCCCTTGACTTCCTTTTTTATTTCTAGTTGACATCATAATTTGGAGATTGTCTTGTCAACACGTAAAGCACTTTGTGGCATTCTCTTCTTTTCTAAGGTTTGTACTGCTTCCTGTCAGACACACGTGCCTAAAGTGGCCCGGTGAGTCCGCAGGGCCCGAGAGGCTGTCTGAAGTGGGGAGCCGCAGGAGCCCCGGAAGTCCGCCTGCTGTCTGTGTAGTGCCCCGTGGGCCCTGTCCCAGTGGCTCGTCCACTGGGGCTTCCTCTGTGGGCCGCAGTCACCAGAGAACCATAGAGCCAGCAGGACCAGGGCAGCTGTGCGGCAGTACCGCGGCGCTGGCACAACCCTGAGAGCGTTTCCGATACTCGTGTTCTCCAGGGGGCCCTTGTCCCAGGGCCCCGCAGGTCCTGCGCACACGCAGGAGGCCGTGGGCGCCACCTGCAGCGGTGTTCAACCCGGGCGAAGGAAGTCCGCTCAGCCTCAGCCAGAGAAGAGCGGGGAGGATATGCAGGAGGAACCGGTGCCGGGAGAGGAGGGCGGACGAGACCTTGAGGGGAGTTTGCAGGGGCGCCATCTGGCCCCCTGTGAGCTGGTGAGGCTGGTCGGAGGCCTGTGCACCCACCACAGTGCAGCCAGCACCCCCAGCCTGTTAGGGGAGGCCCCCTCGGGGACCTCACTGACCCACCCAAGGGCTCCAGCTGCATTGATATGAGCTGCTAACTGCGGATAACCCTGCTGGGTTGATCTTTCTGCGTCCTGTGTATTCTGTGCTGTAAAATGGGTATTTTGAAAATGTTGCCAACACTCTGGGAGGCTGAGGCAGGAGGCTAAGTTCAGACCAAGCCTGAGTTCGCCATTTAGTGAAACTATCTCAAAATAAAAGTAAACGAAGGGCTGGGACATAGCTGAGAACAAAGCCCTGTGTAGTCCCCTGTCCATGGGACCCCGGGAAGAGAGGGAACAAGCACAGTGTCTTGTGGGGCAGCAGACCGAGAGGCCTGTGTCTACCCAACGCAAGACAGGCGGCAGTGGGTGCTGCTGAGGAGAGGCCTGCTGTACCCCACCCTGTCTTCTTAGCTGCCCAGGAGGTAGACACAGCCCTGGCTTCGGTTTAGAAATTTGGAGAGTGGAATTCAGGGCAGAGGAGAGAAGTCCCAATGCCAGTGGCCCAGCTGGTGAGGATGGATCCATTCCGCACCTCCTGCCTGCAGAGCCAGCACGCTGGGCCAGGGCCCTGGGCTGATCTGCAGGCTGATCTGTGGCCTCCGAGGCTTCTGGCAGGAAGGGTGGGCAGGAAGCCATCATGTGAAAGTTCAGCTGCCTGCCAGGCCCTAGAAAATGTTGAATAAACAATAAGGTAGGCCAGCTCGTGAAATACTGTTATTTTCCAGCTCCTTTACTCTAATCATGCATTCCCTTTGCGGGGTAGAACCATGGTAAGAAAAAAAAAAAAAATCCTGCACTGTACAAAGGTCAGTGTAACAGATCACAATCAAGTCAGACTTTGCTTACATTATGCCAACACTGAACCTGTTACAGCCTCCGCCTCGCCCAGGCACAGCTGCAGGTTACCGAGGTTGAGGTGCAACGCAAGCCCCCGCCTCTCCTGCCCACTCCCCTGGCCTTCACCCAGGGCGGCAGTGAGGCCAGGCCTGGGCTCCTTCCACTCTCCTGGACCTCGGAGGAGCCCGTCTTCGGGGGCGGTGGCAGCATCACTTTAAGCAGTTGCTCCCTGTGTCTGGGGCCTGAATTTTTTTTTTTTTTTTTTTAGGTTTTTTTGAGACAGGGTCTTGCTTTGTAGTTCACGCTGGCCCTGAGCTCAGCCTCAAACTCACATCACAGCAATCCTCCTGCCTCTGCCTCCCAAGTGCTGGGATGACAGGCGTGACCCACCACGCCTGGCACTGTGATAGGTGGTACTGGTTGCTGCTGAGCGTGTCTCTACGTCCAGTATGGTATGTGGTTACTGGGGATCGAAGCCGGGTCCTTGCGCTGGCAAGACAGGCGCGGAACCACTGAGCTAACTCCGTCCGGGGCCTGAATTGACAGGCGTGGCCCCCCGCAGCGGCTGGGCGGAGCCTTCCCTGCAGAGAGCTCAGGAGGGGCTGGAGATGCTGCTTGCATCAGTGTCAGGGTGCTGGACTTGTGCTTCCAGTGGTAAATTTTATATTGCCTGTATTTTATTGCAACTAACATTAATGAATAGCTGCTCCTACCAGCCCATGCCTGTCATCTCAGCCTTTTGGGAGGCTAAGGCGGGAGTAATTCCACAAATTGTAGTCCTGCCTGGGCAGCTTAATGAATTTCTATGTCACAACAAAAAGTATGAAAGGGGTGGGGATACCTCACTGCAAAAGCCCTGGATTAAATCCCCAGGGCCACAAAATAAGTAAACACATACATACATATATCCATAGACAGTACAAACATTTAAAAATCAGTTATAATGGCAGTTTTGTCTCATTTTTAACTTAAGCAATGGATAGTACAGTGCTTTCCCCCTTGTAGTAAGACCCAGGGTTGGAGCCAGGGAGAGATGCTGAGATGCGGGCTGGAGCTGGGGTGAAGGGTCCCCAGCTGGCAGGACCATGGGGAGGTGATCTCAGGAAAGTCCCTGACTGCCCTGCCCGGTCAAGGTGACTCAGGGGTTTGGGGGCCAAGTGAACAATGCCCAGTTGTGGAGCCTCAGCACTGGAGGGAAGGACGCAGGGAGTGGGAGAACGCCTTCCGTCTGCTCCTGTGGGATTCTGGGCCCCTGCAACTAACTGTCCTAGTGAAATGGGGGCTTGCTGCTGTGTCGAGGCTCAGTCTGGCTTCCAGCTGCAATGTATTAACACAGCCCAACAAAAGTAAATCCAGGGCTGGGGATTTAGGGTTCCAGTGTCTGCCTGGCAAGCATAGGGTCCTGACTTCTATGCCAG
The DNA here is from genome assembly GCA_004026965.1 of Petromus typicus. Classification (NCBI taxonomy): domain Eukaryota; kingdom Metazoa; phylum Chordata; class Mammalia; order Rodentia; family Petromuridae; genus Petromus; species Petromus typicus. Next base: position 3,592 of record PVIR01011505.1, read on the forward strand.
GTACCACAATGCCAGGTGTGGTGGCTCACACCTGTAATCCTAGCACTTGGGAGGCAGAGGCAGGAGGATTGCTGCAAGTTTGAGACCAATCTGAGCTACATAGTGAGTTCAGGGCCAGCCTGAACTACGAAGCAAGACTCTATCTCAAAAAACGAAAACAACAACAAAAACCAAAGGAAATATAATTTCCAACTCATAAACCTCTGCTTTTGACAAGACCACAACAAACCAATCCATCAATTCTTGGAGCTGTGTACTGTCTCAGAAGAAACACTCAACAGAACATTCTTTTGTATTTTTTATTCTGAGCCAGGGTTATTTTCTCATCCCTGGGACATAATAGCTATCACCCAGATGTTAAGGAGAAGTTTATTTTGGCTCACAGTTTATAGAAGTTTCAGTTCTTAGCTGGCTGCAAGGCAAAGCAGCATGGCAGGAGAGAAACAGTCCACAGCAGGGCAGGCCAGAGGCCAAAAGGGCTCAGAGGAGCAGGAGGGTGACAGACCCTCCAGGGCACACCCAGCAATCCACCGCCTCCTACCAGGCTCAACTCCCAACATCACATTCAGGTGTGAACCCATCAGTGGACTACTGCAGTGATAAGCGTCACATGCCGTGATCCACTCACCTCCCGACCCCCACCTGTGAGCTCCTGAGACTTTGGGGGACATTGAGATAGAAACTAGACTAGGCAGGGTCTCCCTAAATCGCTGAGGGGCCCACACTCGACTCAAGCCTCAGCCTCCCAAAGGACTGGGTGATAGGCATCACCTCCTTCTGGCTTCAGAGCAGAAAATTCTAACAGTGTTTATAATTCATCTCTGGCTATAAATACTCTTACTGTGCTACAAATATTAGCATTCCCTTGTCTCTTTCCTTCCTTTCTTTTATAATAACTTAAAATATCAAGTCCTGTGTCACAGTACATTTTAGCTTTCATCTCCATAATAAGCGACCCTTTTTCCCCCAAGACCAAGTGTTTCAGCATTTCGTTACGGTCCACGTGACTTCCAGCCCCGAGTGTCCAGGATGGCAGTAAAGGAGTTAGATGCTTTTCACACGCTTGTTGTATCTTTCCCAAAGGTGGAATTCAACTTCACGTTAGAGCTGCGATTCTGCACGTGGTGTCCCACATGGCTGCGTGTGGCTAACCGGTGTCTTCTCAGCAGGCTTGCAGACGTGTGCACGCATGGTGCGGAAAAGAAGCATGTCTGAGTTCTCAGGTCAGGAGTTTGGGTCCAGCTCTGCCCTCACAGCTGTGTGGGCTTGACCCAGGGCCCTTGCACAGAGCCACATCCCCAGTCCCTTTTTCGTTTTTAGACAGAGATGTGTTTAATTGCTCTGCTGCCCAGACCCGGCTGGAAACTGATTCTTGGGTATCAGCCACTGGGTTGTGGAAATTACAGGTGTGTGCCATGAATCCCAGCTCCTCATTCATTTCTGTTTTCTATGAAAGGAGAACTTCTTCTTTTGTTTGTTTCATTTTGATTTTTTAGACCCTGGTCTTATTATATATGTCAAGCTAGTTTTGAACTCACTATGTAGCCCAGGTTGGCCTGGAATTCAGGGATCCTCCTGCCTCAGCCTCAGGAATGCTGGGATTATAAGTGAGCAACACCACTCCCGGGGGTTTGTTCTTTTCCTTCTCCTTTAATGTTCCCTCCTCCTCCTCTTCCTTACAAGGGAATACACTGCCAGGCTGCAGTGAATCAGCACACTTTACCCTTCCCCTCAGTAAGAAGGTGGTGTTTCCTCGGGATTACTACCTGGGTCCTGCTAAACCCTTACATTGCCCACACTGGGCAAATTTGCAGTCCTCCTGCCTCAGCCTCCCAGAATGCTGGGATTACAGTCCTGCGACACCTCATGCAACTTGATTATTACGCAGGGCAGTGAATGTGATTCCTTATTTTTTGAATTTGCTAGCAGAGAGCAAACAAATACTGAAAAACAAGAGCTGCAGTTTCAAAACTTCACTTCAGGTGCAGGCCGCTTCCTCTTGGCCCTTTGCCAGCTTTGGTTGGAAGGAAATGAGTCTGAGAGCAAACAGCTCCTAGTCAGAGAGTAGGGGGCAGGGAGGGAGGGAGTCCGGGACTAAACAGGTTCTTGGCCCTCAGGTTCAGGAGCACAAGGCGGATGAGTTCTCCGGCGGTGCTGATGGGCTCTGCGGCCTCAGGCCCCTTCTTGTCACAAAGAACTGAACGTAATGAGGAAAGAGCAGCCGCAAAGTTTATATGAAAAAGGAAAAATGAAGCGAGAGGGGAAAAACTGGCTCTGCAGTTGAGCTTGGGCAGAATGGAAGAGGAAAATGGAAGAGTTACGCAGTTTACAGCCAGAGATTAAGCTCAAGTGGTACCGCACTTACCCTGGAAACATGGGGAGTTTGATCCCCAGTACAAAAGAAAGTAGTCCTGGAGGACACAGGGTGGCTACTTGCTCCCTACATTTCTTTCTTTCTTTCTTTCTTTTTTTTTGAGACAGGATCTCACTTTGTAGTTCAGGCTGGCCCTGAGCTCAGCCTCCAACTCACATCACAGCAATCCTCCTGCCTCTGCCTCCCAGGTGCTGGGATTACAGGCGTGAATCACCACGCCCTGCGTTTATTTTCTGATTTTTTGAGACAGGGCCTTGCTATGTAGTCCACGTTGTCCTTGAACTCACTATGTAATGCAGGCTGGCCTTGAATTTGTGACAATATCCCACATTGGCCTCCGAGTGCTAGAATTTCAGGACTGTATCTCCAAAGCTTGCTTTTCTACCTGCATTTGTGTGTATGTTTTCTTTTGAACCCACATTTTGAAGGAGCTCCACGCTGGGTATGGTGGTGCTCCCTAAGTCGGAAACAGGAACATCACAAATGTGAGTCTGGCTTGCAAAAATCACTACTTAGCAAGATTCAATCAATTTTAAAAGTTTGGACATGGAGCTCTGTGTAAAGGATCCAGTCCTTAGTACCACACACACACACACACACACACACACACACACACGAAGTCTCATGTAGACGTTAAAAAACTTGAAGAGCTGAGCACAAGCTCAGGAACTCAATGAATATTTGAGTGACTGAATGAACCATCTTCTCTGCCAGGCTATTTCCACTTCTCTCTATTTTAAGTCCCAAGTCATCTCCATGACTCACTGTGCTGCGGTCACCTCCTGGAAAGCTATCTCTAGGTCAAGGCCCTTGGGCGTCTCTCAGCCATTTTCCAGTCAGCACCTTCGCGGCTGACTCAGTTTTTCACGCTTGTAACAAAGTCTCTCTGTTACTTCGGTTTACCCCATGTTGCCTGAAGGAGGCCAGACTGGTGAGCAGAGGTCTCCTAGCCACTGGCAGAACTTGTTCTCGGGAATTATCTGGTGGAAACCTTTGCATCATTAGCTGTTGGGTCTTCTACTGCGTGTTATGATTTCTCTGGATACTGAGCCTCTTAATTCCTTTCCGTATAACTAATAAACAGTTCCCTGGTCTAATCTGTGCCTTTTGAGTTTTGATTTAATTAGCTCTTTTGGCCCAGAAGTTTTACATTTTTATCTGTTCATTTCTGTCCATTGAATCATCCATAATTTATTTCACTGCCTTTGAGGCTGGAATAACCTACTTATTGGATCTTTTCAAAAAACAGTGGGGAGAAGGCAGCAAAGTCCAACTAATGCTTCCAGCCTGTCCACACAGGAGTTTTCTGAGGGCATATTGTTAAGAATTTATTCCGTCTTTGGATGTGAGCTGCGTGGCTGTGTGTGTGCACGTGTGGGCGTGTGTCCGACCTGTATCCATTTATCTCAAAACAAAAAAGGGGATGTGAGGAATCAGCTCGCATGCACTGAGACTGCTAAGTTCATGATGCCTGTGACAGGCTGGGAAACTCTGCAGGATTCCCACCGTAGCCTTGAAGCAGGGGCCTTCTTTTCTGGGAAGTTTAACTCTCTGCTTGAAGGTCTTGTGCTAATTGTATGAGCTGTTATTGAGGGTAACCCTTCCAGCCAATTGGCTGTAAATATTATCACATGTGCCAAAGGCCTTCGCAGCAACATCTACACAGGGTTTGACGACAGTGAACGTGACCTCCAGCCTGATCCTCCCACCGGGCTAACTTGGCCCTCACCTCCCCCAGACAGCACCTCATCTTCTTTCCTTCAGAGCCCCTGGCCCTACACTTCAGGGACCCCGAACATTCATCGTTACTTAGCCTTCTCCTGGGCGTCAAGAAATACACGGTGGGGGCCGGGGATTTAGCTCAGTGGTTCCAGTGCCTGTCTTGCAAGTGCAAGGGCCCAGGTTCGATCCCTGGTAACCACGTACAATACTGGGTGTGGAGACTCACGCCCAGCAGGAACCAGTACCACATACCACAGTGCCGGGCGTGGTGGCTCACGCCTGTAATCCCAACACTGGGCAGGCAGAGGCAGGAGGATTGCTGTGATGTGAGTTTGAGGCTGAGCTCGGGGCCAGCCTGAACTACAAAGCGAGATCCTGTCTCAAAAAAAAAAAAAGGGGCTGGGGAGTTAGCTCAGTGGTTCCGGCGCCTGTCTTGCAAGGGCAAGGACCCGGGTTCGATTCCCCGGTAACCACATAACAATACTGGGTGTGGACACCCACACCCAGCAGCAACCAGTACCACATACCACAGTGCCGGGCGTAGTGGTTCACGCCTGTAATCCCAGCACTCGGGAGGCAGAGGCAGGAGGATTGTGCTGTGAGTTTGAGGTTGAGTTCAGGGCCAGCCTGAACCACAAAGCGAGACCCTGTCTCAAAAAACCTAAAAAAAAAAAAAAAGAAATATACGGTGACACGTCCACAGTCTTCACCGATGAGCTCAGGCCCGGCCACGGATTTGCGCAGCTGGTTCCCTGGCTACACACACGCAATGCTTCAAAAGCTGGACGATGGTGAACTGCACTCTTAAGATTTAGGAACATGTTACATGTGCAGTGGATGTGACAGTCATCCAAGAGCTTTTGGTGTGACAAGGTGTCTGGTAGCAGGGCAAGTTCTTGGAGGTGGTCACAGGAGAACAAGGTTGGACTGCAAGGAGGGCTGAAGGAATTAGAGGGTCAGGCTGCCACCAAATCAGAGGAAGAGCCAGGTGGTGCCACAGGCCTGTAATCCTAGCCCATGGGAGGCTGAGGCAGGAGGATTCCCACAAGTTCACGGCCAGCCTGAGCTACCTAGCCAGACCCTACCTCAAAACAAACAAGATATAAAAATCAGAGGAAGAAGAGAAAGCTACATGTGAGCCCCTGCAAGGGCAACTTCCCAGGATGGGGGGGTACCAGGGGGGAGTCATGTTTCCTTGGAGATGAAGACAGAGCCACCAGGCTAGTCACTGACATCCAGGTTCCATGCAAGGACTGCAGCTGTGACCCTGGCACCGTGGTGGGTGAGAGGATCACAGTGCTTCATGGACTTGTCATGATGACAGAAGAAGTAAAGTTGGATTTGATTCTCTCAGCCATCTATAGCCGTACCACCTTGAATGCGCCTGATCTTGTCTAATTCTCAACCTACAAAATAAGATGGATTCATCCTCTAGTGCCCAGTGATCCCAGTCTTGGAAGTAAGGAGTTGCAATTGCCTCTCCTATGAAACGAGGAAGCCTAGGTCCAGAGGATCCAGGTCCTTCATTTGCACATCATCATTATCTGTTAAAATAACTGTATGCACCTGGCATGGTGGTGCACATGTATAATCCCCACACTCTCAGAGGCTGAGGCAGGAGGATCACAAGTTCAAGTCCAGTTTGGGTAATTTAGCAAATTATCCAGCCACTGTCCTAACAGACTAGCCTGCAACGGCCACCGTCGAACATGGAAGTGATCAAACACAGAAGTGAGCAGAACATGCATCCACACCCTAGAGACTAGAAGGACCCAAGTGAAGGCAAACGGTCCGTGATAGGAGCACTGAGGAGTCAGCTGTAGAAGCCAGAGGCTGGTGCTGGGAGCTAGAGTCTGGTGCAGGGGAAAGCCAGGCCAAGCTCTGCCAAGGGAAGTCAGCCCCTCTGCAATGAAGCTCTGCCAAGGAAAGTCAGCTGGAGATGAAGACAGAGCCACCAGGCGGGCCACTGGCATGCAGGTTTCATTCATCACCCTTCCTCCCCGTTCTCCACCAGCCCACCACAATCCCCCTGAAGTGGGTCTTCCAGGCCCAGCATCACGCTGACTCCATTCAACTGGGTGTTCCTACTCACACTGACAATTGACCAAGCCAAGTAGCCACCACCTTTGTTTTTTTGAGACAAAATCTCACTATATAGTTCAGGTTGGCCTTAAACTTACTATGTAGCCTATGCGGGGCTCAAACTCATGACGATCTTCTTGCCTCAGCCTCCCAAATGTTGGGATTATAGGACTGCACCACCAACTTGGCTTGTTTTAGTGTATTGAAATAATAATTGTTTTCCCATGTATTCAACATCTCCAAAGCTGGTGCCGATGAGGACTTTTATTTCCTCTTAGATCTCTGGATAGGAAACACTTTTTAGCTATTGTCACTGCAGAGTAACAGGAATGATAGCTTAAAGGGAAGAAGGTGATGTCAGTCATGCAGAGGTTGAACTAGAAAAGTAAACACTGAACTCCTGCTTAGGACCTCCTCGGCTTTTGATGGAACAAATGGGTAGTCAGAGTCAATCCTAAACACAGTATGAAAGTGCTGAGCCCAAAGGCGATCTGAACCTGTAGAGCCACTTTGGAACTTCCGGTCATCTTCTCAAATCCAGGGCAAGAATGGGCCAGGGATTTAGCTCAGTGGTTCCGGCGCCTGTCATGCAAGTGCGAGGACCTGGGTTCGATCCCTGGTTAACTACGTACCATACTGGGTGTGGAGACTCACTCCCAGCAGCAATCAGTACCACATACCACAGTGCCGGGTGTGGTGGCTCACGCCTGTAATCTCAGCACTTGGGAAGCAGAGGCAGGAGGATTGCTGTGATGTGAGTTGGAGGCAGAGCTCAGGGCCAGCCTGAACTACAAAGCGAGACCCTGTCTCAAAAAAACCTAAAAAAAAAAAAAAATATCCAGGGCAAGAATTGTACTGACTGCCTTGCACCTTCGTGAGGTACCAGGACATCACTTGAGCTTGGAGTTCATCATGTGGAAGTAGAATAATATTACTGACAATCTTACTGAAAGAGAACAAGGGAAACTATTTGTGAAATCATTTTAAAGATGATGCATAATTTAAAATTATTACCCAGTGAGATAAACTGCATGCTGCTTTTAGTGAATTTTTTATAAAAAATTTCCATTATAAATATTTTCTTAACACAACATTTGCATTTCAAACCCAAAATAATTTTAGTGGTTATCACTAACAATGACTGCTAATGTTAAAATATTTAGATTACAAGAAAAATTCACTAAATTTATTACATGCCTGAACAGGAATGGCTATAGTAAACATGTTTTAGTTTTAAATGCATCTAAAATTATATCGGGCCATGGAGGCATACACCTGTAATCAGGAGGATGAGGCAAGACAATGGGCAACAAGTTCAAGGCCTGCCTAAACTACATAATGAGGTCCTGCCTAGAAAAAAAGAAAAGAAAAAAGCATCCAAAGTTCCAGATTATGTGCTCTCAAAAAGAAAAAAGCAAAGAAGAATAAAAGGAGATTCAAGGACGAGCAACATACTTGCTATTGAAGGCAGATGGGAAAAATACCAAGTATCTTCCAAAATTCTTCAACAAAGATCAATTCATTCTGCCCAAGAAAAAAGAAAGTGATATGAGCTAAAGGCTGAAGAAGAAAAAGTTTCTTCATACACAGCAATGGGAAAAGGGGAAGACTTTCAGAAATCAGAAAAATGTCAGGCCAGGGATATAGCTCAGTGGTTCCGGCGCCTGTCTCGCAAGCGCAAGGGCCCAGGTTTGATCCCTGGTAACCACATACCATACTGGGTGTGGAAACTCACACCCAGCAACAATCACTACCACATACCACAGTGCCGGGCGTGGTGGCTCACGCCTGTAATCCCAGCACTTGGGAGGCAGAGGCAGGAGGATTGCTGTGATGTGAGTTTGAGGCTGAGCTCAGGGCCAGCCTGAACTATAAAACGTGACCCTGTCTCAAAAAAACCTAAAAAAAAAAAAAAAAAAAAAAAAATCAGAAAAATGTCCAGGATGGGGGGGTCCCAGGGTCAAAGGCTGTTTGTCCTGGATGCCCATTCTGGGTGGTGACCACATGGACACTTTCATGTATGTTTTCATGGCGTCAGCATCTACAGATGGGCTGTGGTTTTCTTCATGTTACAGACAAGAAACCCAGATTAAGATGCTACCGTTGGCTCCTGAGAGTCATGCAGTTGACCAGTGGGTCATGGTGTCCACTTCCTTGGATGCACTCGAAACCAGATCTCTTAGCTCCCCTGCTGGTCTCACCCGGCAGGCAGAGAGATGGGCAGGGAGTTGGGTTGGCTGGGTGGATGCCACTCTAGCCACATACCTTGTCATGAAGGGTGCAGACACTAAGGTGTGCTCCCCAGAAGTGATGACTTGAGAAGAGTGGTTGGGTCTGGGTGGCACTCCTGGGAAGTGAGTTGGAGGGAGGAATGTTGGACAAACCTGGCATCAGAGTGGGAGACCACAGTTGGCCTTTGTGATCTGTGCCCACTGGGAGGATGACCAATGTCCATTTCTAACAGCATCATCTTGAAGTGTTTAGCTGCTATAGCAATTTACTGGGAAGCTGGGGATTTGGCACAAGTGGCAACATGCCTGCCTTGGGAGCACAAAGGCCCAAGTTCAATCCCTGGTACCGGGCAGGATTAATGAGAGGAAGTGAGGTCCTGAGGTGCTTCCCTCAAAGGGGCTTTGCTCTCCGATTCATCCACACCCAGACGCACTATCTTATAGGCTCAAACCAAGGCTTGATCCCTCTCAAACTGTGAGCCAAAATAAGTTTTTCCTCCTTGCAAGCTATTTCAGCTAGTTTGTGACAAGATAGAAAGTTAATACAAGGGGCTAGTTTCATTTGACTTTAGTGTGTGTGCATGTGTATATTTTGCTGGAATTGAACCTAGGGCCTTTGCATTGAACTACATCCTTACCCTCTTCCCTGCATTCTTTTAAAAAATTTTGAGATAGCATCTTATTAAATTCCCCACACAAGACAGGAGTTGGTGATCCTCCTGCCTCAGCCTTCCAGAGTACTAGGATTACAGCATGTGGCACCATACTTGGCTTGTCTAGTCATCAAAATTACATATAATAACCTTATCTATCTATTCATGGATTCAAATGTTACTAACCATAATATTTGAATAATTTAAGATTATCACCATCTTTGTTTATTTACAGCATCTCCCTACATTTATATATTTGGAACATTGTTTTAACATCCCAAGTACCTGAGATATTAGGTTTACACCACGCTTCCCTGTTCACCTGTGTATCCTGCAGGGTTACAGTGGCCTGTTCTCTGGAGCCCAAGTCACCGTGGGGTCCATTTGTATGGAATGATGTAGGGAAAGGGAAGCTACAGGACCCTTGTAAGTAGCTTCTTTCCTCTGCTTTACTTGGGGGTAAAGGTAGCTGTGATAAAGCACTTCCTTTTTCATTATCATTTATTTAAACAAATGGGCCACACAGGACCATTTGGCCAGGAAAGGTTAAGACAGCAACCAGGATGTTTCTAGAACTGCCAGGCTGGGGGTTTTCATTCCCGGGGTTTCCTCACGAGCCCCTGCCCGCAGCCCCTCCCACCGGAACCAGAAGGCACCGGAACCAGAAGGCACCGGGATCCCATCCTCTTTTTCACAGTTTTCAACACTATCTGAGGTAACTGCTTGGTGCCATTGCACAATATTTTATGATATCCAAGACCTGCAAGTTTTGTTATCAGTTCCCGATTTTATCAGTTCTGTGTAGCGTAAATGCTGTTAGACTCAATGAGATGGCTTATCTTGTCAAAAACAGTACAAGTTATTTATTATGTGGAGTTTTATTTATTACTTTAGTTTTTTGTTTTTGGTTATGCAGCCTTTCCACTGATCTCTGTTCTCAACCCTTTTTAAAAAATTTGAAATCCTCCCCCCTGCACTGGAGATTTAACTCAGGACCTTGTGCTTGCGAGGCACCTGCCAGAACTGCTGAGCTAAATCCTCAGCCCTGTATTTTACTTTTAGACAAAGTCTCTAAATTGCCCAGGCTGGGCTCAAAACTGTCCATGCTCTTGACTCAGCCTCCCAGTGTGCTGGGATTACAGGCCTGTACTATCAGTTTAAATTAGATTTTCTTTGTTTAAGACAAAGTCCTGCTGTGTAGTTTAAGATGGCCTTGAATTTACTCTGTAGCCCACGCTGGCCTTGGACTTGCAACAATCCTGCTGTTTCAGCCTCTTGAGTGCTGAGACTGCACGTGTGGACTTGGCCTGGCTGGAGCACTGTTTCTGGAATGAATTGGTTATGATTGGTTTGAGTGTTTCAGATATAAATGAATTGGGTTAGGGATTAAGAAGATCATGGCTAGGGGCCAGGGATATAGCTCAGTGGTTCCGATGCCTGTCTTGCAAGAGCAAGGACCCGGGTTCAATCCCCGGTAACCACATAACAATACTGGGTGTGGAGACTCACGCCCAGCAGCAACCAGTACCACATACCAGCGCCGGGCGTGGTGGCTCACGCCTGAAATCCCAGCACTCGAGAAGCAGAGGCAGGGGGATTGCTGTGATGTGAGTTTGAGGCTGAGCTCAGGGCCAGCCTGAACCACAAAGCGAGACCCTGTCTCAAAAAACCTTAAAAAAAAAAAAAAGAAGATCATGGCTAAAGGACACAAAATTTCAGTTAAGAAGAAATTCTGGAGATCTGTTATATGTAGGGAAAGGGACTATAATTAATAACCATGTGTTGGGTGTTTATAAATCGCTGAAGGTAGATTTTTAATCTTATCATAAAAACAAAACAAAAATGAAAAGGGTTGGGTGTGGCGGTGCAGAGAACAATTCTGAGGTGACCTGGATGAATGTTGCACCTGGATGGCGACCTGGATGATGAAGTTGCAGGCAAAGAGTTTAGAACAGATTAAATTAGATTCGGTAGCACTGTGTCCTGTTAAGCAATGGATGGTGAGCTTGTAAGGAATGAACACACAGAAAATCTCACGGAGGAAACAAAGGGTGGGAGGAAAGCTTAGAATGAAACAGGGTATCTAACAGGAGGTAACTGCTGGCTGCAGTGGGTGGAGGGACCCGGGGAGTCAGCTAACTGGAGATGTAACAATGCAGGATTAGCTGGCTGGAGGACCTGGAGCAGAGGGTGCTCAAGGACAAGGTCAGCGAGTCTGATGCAGAGGTCTGAGTCTTAGCAAGAGAGAAAGGTTAAAAAATTGATAAAGAATTACGAGGCCAGGTGTGGTGGTGCGTGCCTGTAATCTCAGCACTCTGGGAAACTGAGGCAGGAGGATCACAATATAGAACCCAACCTGTGAAATTTGGCAACTCAGGAAGACCAAAATTTTTAAAAGTTCTCAAA
>PVIR01011505.1:15159-47483 GCA_004026965.1 Petromus typicus
ACACACACACACACACACACACACATACACACACACACGATTTTTTTAAAATAAAGGGTCAGTATGTTTGCGCACACTTTTACTTCCAGCAGGAGGCTGAGGCAGGAGGACTGCAGGTTCCAGCTAGCCTGGGTGACATAGCAAGACCCTGTTTCAATAAAAGGGACAAGAGTTGAGGTGTGGCTCAGTGGTAGAGGCAAAGGTTGGCAGCATATACAAAATTACAGGAGGTACTTAAATCACATTTAGAAGAAACGTACAACTTATTAGAAAAGAAAAGAGTTGGGCCTCATAACACAGGTGTGGAATCCTAGGCACTGTCAGAGGGAAAGGGTTGGCACAACTGCACATTCCAGCTCAGCCTGGTGGAGATGTTGGTCAGTTCAAAGGCCCTGGGATCTGCCCAGGATTGGAAAAAAAAAAAAAAGAAGAAGAAGAAAGCACTAAAAAAGAGCAGTGTAAACCTACGGTATTTTCTTCAAAAGTAAGAATGAGGGCCGGGGAGTTAGCTCAGTGGTTCTGGCGCCTGTCGTGCAAGAGCAAGGACCTGGGTTCGATTCCCCGGTAACCACATAACAATACTGGGTGTGGAGACTCACACCCAGCAGCAACCAGTACCACATACCACAGTGCCGGGCGTGGTGGCTCACGCCTGTAATCCCAACACTCGGGAGGCAGAGGCAGGAGGATTGTGATGCGAGTTGGAGGCTGAGCTCAGGGCCAGCCTGAACCACAAAGTGAGACCCTGTCTCCAAAAACCTAAAAAAAAAAAAAAAAAAAAAAAAAAAAGTAAGAATGAGAGTAGTAACCAGTGAGACAGAAAATAGATGCCAGAGGAAATTTATAAAGTTAAAGCCAGGTCCTTGCAAAGGTCGAAGTCCCGTGTACCCTGCCAGCTGGATCCAGGCCGACTGCAGAAGATGGCGAAGAAAGGTACCGTCCTCAGTTTCCACCGAGAACCTGACAACATCAGAACATGACATGGTATCTAATAGGAGGTAAGTGCTGGAGGTGCCGCTGTGGAAGGCGGCCGGCTGGTCTCCAGCGCAGGGCACAGTGTCTCAAGTGAAGCAGCTGGGTGGTGCCCAGGGGGTCCCAGCAGCAGATGCCACTGCAGAACTGTGATGAGTGTGACGGGGTGAGGCATGTGTGCACAGAGGTGTGTGCAAGGGCAGGCTCCTGCCCGGCCTGCTCTTCTGCACATGGCAGGGTGTGTAGCGGGCCTGTGAGCGCAGGAGGCTCCTGTGTTAGAGGTGTCTGGAGAGGGACGGACTGCCACAGGCTCTTCGGACTCTAGTAAAAAGAGCTGCCCGGGTAGTGCAAGCCTGTAATCCCAGTGCTCTTGCAAGGCTGAGGCAGGAGGATGGAAAATTTGAGTCCTGCCTGGGAAACCTTCCAATTTAATGAGGCCCTATCTCAGTATAAAAAAATAGAGTGTGGGCCGGTGTGTAGCTCAGTGACACTGTGCCTGCCTGGCAAGCGCAAGCCTGAGTTCAATCCCCAGTACCAAAGGGAAAAAAAAATACAGTTAATCCTCAAGTTACGGTTGGCTTGACCTATGAACAACTTGGATTACAACTGGAATTTTAGTTTTAACCTATGACCAAAGTCTTGAGTCCTGGTGGGCCGGCCGCTTGTGCTTCCAGATTGCCTCAGATACAGATTTAACCCTGACAGAGTTCGGGAAGGAACATTGTAACCTCCTTGCCTCTGTGGTGTTAACTGAGAAATCCTGAACCCCCATCTCTCCAAGGACACTGAGATGGGCTTGTTTACAGGAGAGAAACTTTGAAGGCTGTGAGAAGAGTTTGACCCTTAAACTGACCAACTTAAGTTATAACCACCCAATTTATATATAACTAATTAAGAGTGTAAGTCAAGGTTCACTATAGATGTAGTTCAGTGTAAGACCCAGAACTGAGAAGGAGAGAGGAAGAGGAGGAGGAGGGAGAGGAAGTAGAAGAGGAGAAGAAAGAGAAGGAAGAGGAGGAAGAGGAAGAGGAGGAGAGGGAGAAGAGGAAGAGGAGGAAGAGGAGAAGGAAGAGAAAAAGAAAGAGGAAGAAGAAAAGGAGAAAGAAGAGCATTAATATTCACAGATTTTTTTAAATTTTCCCATTGATACACCTATTTAGCAAGCAAGAACAAAACCCAGAAATGTTAGATACAAGAATAACCATCCACACAGGAGAATTGAAAATAATTTACATTAAGTAGTACAGATACATGAAATTTGAAACTTTCTCCACATAGTCTTTTGAAAGATAAACTCATAAATTTTGAAGAAAAAAACAAAAACCCAAAACCTTGATATTTTAAGTCAAGCAAACAAGCAAAAACAGATCTTCAGCAATTTATCTCCTCAGATTTTAATTGCTGTGGCAAAAGAAAAAACTTCCCCAAAAAGGTAGTAATGCGGGGGGATTTAGCTCAGTGGTTCCAGTGTCTGCCTTGCAAGTGCAAGAGCCAGGGTTTGATCCTCAGTAACCACATACAACAATGCCAGGTGTGGTGATTCACACCCACCAGCAATCAGTACCACACACCACAGTGCTGGGCGTGCTGGCTCACGTCTGTAATCTCAGCATTCGGGAGGCAGAGGCAGGAGGATTGCTGTGAGTTCCAGGCTTGCCTGGGCTACATAGTAAGCTCAGGACCAGCCTAAACTACAAAAGGGTGACCCTGTTAAATTAATGTCAAACTATTCCTCATAAACAAAATATCACAAGTATAAATAAAGAGCAGAGGTTTGCTTGTTTAACAGCCTGCATTGGGGCAGGGTCTAGCTCAGTTGGAAAGCAACTGAGTCTGGTTTACTGTGCACAAGGCCTTGGGTTCCACCCCGCCAGTCCCCCTCCAAAGTAAAACACAGATCTGCCTCATTGTGATGTGAGGCCGTTCTTAGGCCTCTCGGCCTGGAGGGTGGGCTCCCGGGGTGCAGGGTGGGCTCTGCTGCCTTCCTTCCATCTCTTCAGGGTGTCTGCGTGGGAATCACAGCTAGCCAGAGAGCAGGCAGAGCGGCAGCCAAGTTCCCAGCAGCTCTCGGGACCCAGAGTGGCCACAGCTTCCTGGTTGTCCTGAATCTCTCCTGGCAGGTGGCCCCAGGTAGGGACTGGAAGGTCGGAAACCCCTGTGGTAGGGTGAACCACCCCGTGGCGGCCACATTCACACCTAAGAGTGCACCTCTGCCGGCCAGACTGGTGCTGCTGCTCCCTGGAGCTCTGGGCTGGCTTCTGCCCGCCTTGCGAGCCTTCAAGCCCTCGGTATGTGCGCATTCGTGTCTGCGGCCCTGCGCCCAGCTGGCTGCGGAGAGCAACAGCTGAAGGACAGCAACAGCCTTGGTGCCTAGGAAGAGGGCCCTGCACAGAGATCAAAAAGTGAGTTGTCAGCATAAGTTGGGGAGAAGGTCAAGGCAGAGACAGACACACAAGACTGATAGAGATATTTTTAGAGGAGGACAGGACGGCCTGGCTGCACGGGGGTTGTGCAAGGCTGAGGATGGCCACGAGCCTCAAGTCTTTGAACCAACAATTAAAATACAACCAATTCTATTTAATCTTAGTAATGTGTGCATTATAGTAATCTCAAGTATCCTTGGAGGACAAGCTTTTTAAGAATACAGTCTTTGGCTTGGGGATTTAGCTCAGTGGCTCCAGCTTCTGCCTGGCAAGCACAAGGTCCCAAGTTCCATCCCCAGTACTGCTCATCACAGTGCTGAGCATAGTGGCTCAGACCTGTAATCCTAGTACTTGGAAGGCAGAGGAAGGAGGATTGCTGTGAGTTGAGGCCAGCCTGGGCTACATAGTAAGTTCAGAGCCAGGCTGAACTATAAAGAGACCCTCTCTCAAAAAAAAGAAAAGATGGGCCGGGGATATAGCTCAGTGGTTCGGGCATCTGTCTTGCAAGCACAAGGACCCGGATTTGATCCTTGGTAACCACATACAATACTCACGCTGGACTCACGCCCAGCAGCAATCATTACCACATATCACAATACCGGGCATGGTGGCTCACACCTACAATCCCAGCACTTGGGAGGCACAGGCAGGAGGATTGCTGTGATGTGAGTTTGAGGCTGAGCTCAGGGCCAGCCTGAACTAGAAAGTGAGACTCTGTCTCAAAAAAACCTAAAAAAAAAAAAAAAAAGTCTTCACAGTATGGCCTAACGGGATAAACAAAAGCCACCCTTATAGAATTTCTTTTAAAATAAACTTTTTTTTTTTTAGTTTTTTGAAACAAAGTCTCTCTTTGTAGTTTAGGCTGGCTCTGAACTCACTATGTAGGCCAGGTTGGCCTGGAACACACAGGGATCCTCCTGCCTCTGCCTCCACCAGGCCTGGCATTGTGATATGTGGTATGGAGGATCAAACTCTGGACCTTGTGCTTGCCAGGCAGATGCTGGAACCATCGAGCTAAATTCCCAGTCCCCAAAAACAAACTTCATGAGGTACAATTGACACACAAGAAGGTAAATTCACTTAAAGTGCATAATTTAGCAGGGTACGATAATCACACGACTTGGAAGGCAGAAGCAGGAGGATCAACATTAATTTGAGGCCAGTCTGGGCCACAGAATAAGACCCTGTCTCAAAAAAACCAATACACAGAAAGAGACAGACAGACAGATAGATAATAAAAATAAAGAAGCTCTGTGATATCTTTTACACTTGGAGAGTTCAGACAAATCATCACACAGTCGAGGTAATGAACACATCTGTTGTCTAGACAGTTCCCTCGTCTCTCCCTCCTTCCTATTTTCCCCCCAGCCTTTATCCCCAGGCAAGCCAAGCACTGATCTACTTTTTATTTGGATCTTTAAAAAAATGTACAATAAATGCATTGATTCAGATGTTTTTTCCTTCACAGAACTGGGAATGGAATCCAGGGCATGCTGACTTATTTCCCCAGCCCTTGTTACTTTTAATTTGAGACAGAGTCTTGCTAAGTTGGCCAGGCAGGGTTGGAACTCATGATCCTCCTGTCTCAGCTTCCTGAGTAGCTGGATATTCTCTTTTATGTGGTTTCTTTTTACTCAGAAAAATTGTTGAGACTCACCACACTCTTTGTATCAGTGCCTTGTTCCTTTTTTATTGCTGCATGGTATTTCACTTTATAGATAGACCCTTTGGGTACACACTGAAACGAAGTATCCTAAGAGAAATATGTTTATACAAAAAATGCAACTTTTTTGAGACAGGATCTTTCTGTGTAGTTCCGAAGTATCCTAAGAGAAATATGTTTATACAAAAAATGCAACTTTTTTGAGACAGGATCTTTCTGTGTAGTTCGAAATGGTCTTGAACTGTGGACTCTAGGTTGGCCTGCATTTTGTGGAAACTCATCTGCCTCAGCCCAAGTAGTGAGATTATAGGCATGTGCTAACATCCACAGTTTAACTGTTTTTTGCTTTGTTTTGTTTTTTATTCTGGTACTGGGGATCAAACTCAGAACTTTGTACTTGCAAGGCAGGCACCGAAACCCCTGAGCTAATTCCCTAACCCCAGTTTAACAGTTTAAAACTGTTAAGAAGAGGTGTTTTAAAATTTTTATCAATCTATCAATTTTTTAAAAAATGGTTCATGTTTCCTCTGGTACTTTGTCCTGGTAACTCTAGGAGCCTTGCTTTCCCAGGGCTGCCCCTATGTCCTTTCCCTGCAGGGAGGTCACTGGATTCTCAGTCTTTTTTCCCTGCAGGCCATCGGCCCTGAGATGGCTGCTCCTGTTGTCTGCTGGGTCTGCAGAGCCGTGGAGCTTTCCCTGCTTGTCCTCCCGCCTGTACAAGCCTGTGTTTCTGGTACTGTATATGTTGCAGACAGGCAGAGCACATCCTGCCCCTGGTCCTGCGTTTCAAAGCTCAGTAGCATCAGGCTTTTCTCCGTGAGAGGAAAGATCATTTTGGTGAAGTTGGGATGGTGAGAATGGTTTGTATTCAGTATAGACCTCGGAGTTCTGGTGAGGAAAATGGGCAGTGATAGAAACGTCTATACCTGGAGTGGGGTTGTCTGTGCACCGCCCAGGATGGAAGAAAGGTGTCATACGCAGTTTTGAGAGTAACCAAAGATTTCTTTAGAGCCTTGTCACAGGGCATGGTGGTATATGCCTGGAACAAAACAAATCTGAGGACACATACGCACACATAAAGGTACATGTGTGTACCTTTATATATATGCATTCACGTACAAAACAACTGAACCAAAGAGGACCTGCAATGTGTCAGGTCTGTGTACCAACTTCCCCAGTGACTGCAATCATTATGTACTGCAAACATGTACTAATAAAAAGTTAAACATTAACAAAAGGAGCAGAAGTAAACTATTAGCTATGTGTGCAGCTCCTGGGGACTGCGTCCTCTGCTTTCAGATTGCTCACCAGAGAGAACCCGCTTTCCTGAGCTTTGGGATAATCATCCCCTTGCCTTTCACCGCCCAAGAACCCTGAGCAACACTCACTTAACTCTGACCAACTGAGAGCACACCGGGGACACAGAACAGTTCTGTCACAGGCAGACGGGCTCCTGGAGGAGGAGCAGGACTGTCTGCAGGCTACAGCAGACTCCCCTTCCTGGGGATTCCCCAGAGACTCCCCTGGGTGGGGTCTGGCCAGAGCCCTGGGACCCTGCTGTGCAGCATCCTCATGGTGTGGGCAGGAAGATGGCAGGAGGCAGCGTTGGTGGGTGGCAGGAAGGCTTCTGAGTTCAGTGAGGACAAGAGCACTGCAGAAATCCCCTGTGGGAAAACACACGGGAAAAACGAGACTTCCAGGGAACCCAGGAGGCCACGCTGGGTGTGGGGGAGCCTAGGCCCCATATGCTCTGAGATGGGTCATGGCTGGTCTAGAATCCAGTGAATTCACTTGGATGTTAGTCCCCAGGGAAAAAGGAAGGAGCACTGGGAGAGCACAGCAGACGGCAAGGGTTCTCAGCCTGCCTGCCTGCTGGGTGAGGCTGTGCCAGTTATGACTGGTGGACACCCGCGACACTGCCCACACGCAGGATCCTCTGCGTCATCCGACTGGATTCTGCTTTTCTGCTTTGTGCACTGCTTCGACGCTTTCTTCTTTCCCTTGACTCCATCTTTCTTAGCTTAGTCCTCTGGTATCCTTCCTGCAGTAGCTTCCTGAGAAAGCATGCGTGGGAGGCAACAGTGGTGAGATCTTGCTTGGAAAGGGTCTTTGTTCTCTGTTCTATCCTGTACTTACAATTAGATAAGTTAGCTAGGTATAAAAACTATCCTGCAAATCACATTCCTTGGATTTTTTTTTTTTAAATAGGATTTCACTTACCTAGTTCAGACTGGACTTGAATTCACTGTGTAGCTCAAGTTGGACTCAAACTCATGGCAATCCTCTTGCCTCAGCCTCCTGAGTGTTGGGATTATAGGCATGTGCCAGCATGCCTGGCAACTCTTGACATTTAAGGAATTAGTTCTCCTCTATCTTCTCGATTGCAGTGATGCTGTGGAAGAATCTGAGTCATTTTCGTCCTTGGTTTTCTGTATATAACTTTTTGTTTCCTCTTGAAGCTTGTAGAATCAAAAGAATTTTTTGCCATCAGTATTCTGGTGGTAGGCTTTGATGCTTGTACCAGCCTGCTAACTGGTCACCTTTTCCACTTAGGAATTATATCTCCCAAATATAAGAAAGCTTCCTAATTTATCTGAGATCCTTTTCTGTTGATTATCTTTTCTTTTCTTTTCTTTTCTTTTCCCTTGAAGCCTATGTTGAGCTTTTCATGGTTTGATTTTCAGTTTTCTCTCCATTGTCTATCTCTGTATTTTATTATTCTATTTTATTTTTTGAGACAGGGTCTTGCTTTGTAGTTCAGGCTGGCCCTGAGCTCAATCTCAAACCCACATCATAGCAATCCTGCCTCTGCCTCCCGAGTGCTGGGATTACAGGCGTGAGCCACCACACCCGGCATTGTGGTATGTGGTACTGATTGCTGCTGGGCGTGAGTCTCCATGTCCAGTATTGTATGTGGTTACCGGGGATCAAACCCAGGTCCTTGTGCTTGCAAGACTGGCGCCGGAACCACTGAGCCAAATCCCTAGCCCCTGTATTTTATTTTTTGAAACAGGGTCTCCCTATGTATTCTAGGCTGGGCTTGACTTGCTATGTAACTCAGGCTGGCCTTGAACTCATGATGATCCTCCTGCCTCTGCTTCCTAAGTGCTAGAATTACAAGTGTGCACCAACATGCCCAGTTTGTCTCTGCATTTTTTGTTTAATCTTCTATGACTTTTCTCCAGCTTTATCATTTCTTCTATTGAGTTTTCCATTTCCACAATACATTTTTTATTTCCAGAAGGTATTTTTTGTTCTTTGAAGTATTTCTTTTTATCACATTCTTTTCTTTTTTGTTTGTTTTAAAATAGATTTTATTTTATCCCATTCTTTCTTGTGTTTTCTTTGTACCAGGGATTGAAATTGTGCTTTGAGCTTGTGAGGCAAGCACCAGAACTACTAAACTCAATCCTCAGCCTATTTTGGTTTTATTTTATTTTATTTTTGAAACAGGGTCTCATTCTGTAGTTCAGGCTGGCCCTGAGCTCACTTTGCAGCCCAGGTGAGCCTCAAACTCACAGCAATCCTCCTGCCTCTGCCTCACAAGCCTTCCTGGTGGATGTGAGTCACCACGTCCTATATTGTTGTATGTGGTTACTAGGGATCAAACCCAGGTCCTTTCGCTTACAAGGGTGGCACTAGAAACACTGAGCTAAATCCCTAGACCATCTTTTAAAGCTTTATTGAGATATAATTCACATTTGAAGAACCACACATATTTATTGTGTACGATTTGATGAGCTTGGACAGAAGCAAACACCTGTTTGTCATAATCAAGGAAGATGCTTCTCAATGTTTCCCTGTGTCTCTTTTGAAAAAAAAAATACAATGATATGTCCTACATTAGGTGATTAGTATCTCTTCTAAAAGATGCGAGGTGATACTGTTCTTCCCATTTGCCTTTCTCAGTTAATTAGTGATATTGTAATGATATTGAGTTTTTAAATCAGTACTGGGAATTGAACCCAGGATATTCACACAGTAACACATCTTAGGCCTTTTAAAATTTTGAAACAAGGTCTCCATAAATTGCCCAGGTGGGATTCAGTCTTGTGATCCTCCTGCTTCTGCCTTCCTCGGGGCTGGGATTCCAAACATGAGTGACCATGCGCAGTAGATATTGAACATCTTTTATATATGTATTGACCATTTATGTATTTTCTTTGAAAAAGTATCTGTTCACGCCCTATATGCATTTTAAAAATCAGGTAACATGCTTTCCTTTCCTACTCAGTTGTACGAACTCCTTGTATATTCTGGAAATTCACCTCTTCTCAGCTACGTAGCTTGTATATTATGAGCTCACATTATATAGGTTGCCGTTTCAGTCTCTTGATTGTTTCCTTCGGTGAGCAGGTTTTTAGCTGGATGTGGTTCCCTTTTTTCTTTTTTGTTTTTGTTTCTTGCTCTCTTGGAGTCAGATGTAAGAAATCCGCTGTGACCACTATTTGGGAGCTTTTCCCACTGGATTTTATAATTTCAGGTCTTACACTTAAGTTTGTAATTTGAACTGATTTGTGTGTTTGTGGTATAAATAGGAGTTTTGTTTCATTTTTTTTTTTTTTACCCATGCACGGGTGGATTTCCCCCTGACAGCTGTTGAAGAGATTGTCCTTCTATTGTGTGTCTTTGGCTCACATATCAAAGATCATGACTGTATTTGGTTGAGTTTATTTCTGTTCTATTGGTCTATATACGAAATGCTTGCTTGAGCTCTTTGGTATTAGTGTTTTGCTCATAATTAAAAGTCTAGCCTGCAGGGGCCGGGGAGTTAGCTCAGTGGTTGCAGCGCCTGTCTTGCAAGCGCAAGGGCCCGGGTTCGATTCCCCGGTAACCACATAACAATACTGGGTGTGGAGACTCACACCCAGCATCAACCAGTACCAGATAACACAGTGCCGGGCGTGGTGGCTCACGCCTGTAATCCCAGCACTCGGGAGGCAGAGGCAGGAGGATTGTGATGTGAGTTTGAGGCTGAGCTCAGGGCCAGCCTGAACCACAAAGCGAGACCCTGTCTCAAAAAACCTAAAAAAAAAAAAAAAAAAAAAAAAAAAGTCTAGCCTGCAGGATTCTTCCAAATCTCTGAGTGAGCAGATGGAGCAGTACGTGTCTGTAATTCTAGCACTCTGGCAGGCTGAGGCAGGAAGATTGTATGTTTGAACCCAGCCTGGTCTACTTTAGTGAGGTCCTGTTTAAAAAAATATAAAAGGCTCTGTGTGTGGTGGTGCTCACTTGTAATCCTAGCATTCACAAAGATGAGGCAGGAATTTCACCACAAGTTTGAGGCTAGCCTGGGATATATAGTGAGTCTGAGGCCAGCCCAAACCACAAAGGCTAGACTCTGTCTCAAAAAACAGACAAACAAAAAGGGCTGAGATGTAGCTCAGTAATGCTGTGCCAACCTGGCAAGTAAAAGGTCCCAAGTTGGATCCCTGGTACAGCAAAATGAACAAACATACATACACCCATACATGCACATCTGGGGATGTAGCTCAGTGCCAAGACCCAGGGTTCAATCTTCAATACTGCAAGAAGATGAAGAAGGAAGGGCCAGGGCAAGGGGAGGGGAGCCACTGAGGTTCTGAGTGCGGGATTGGATCTTGTGTGTCTTAGCTGGGATTTTGCCAAAAGAACTCAAGGCAGAGCTGCATGGCCGTGGTCTGTCTGAACAGGGATTCAAGGCTGCAGGAATAAGAGGGGTCGGAATGAAAGGCAGAGAGACAGATGTGTGACACAGTGGGAGTGTCCCTGCTTCGGCCACCACCCTGGTGACTGTTATTCTAGCCACAACCTTGCACGAGCCTTAGGAAATGTGTCTCAGAGCCGTCCAGTCAGGGATGAAGAAGGAGACATTGTCCTCTGAGGAGTGTCCCGGATGTTGTCTTCCTCGAGGGTCTGTCTCGCTTATGTCCATGTGGATGCTGAGCGGCGCTGCGGCTCTCCTGTCTCCAGAGGAGCCTTGGGATGGACGGGAAGATTCAGGGCTGAGGAGCAGCATTGTAGCTTTTCTGCACCTATGAGGAGCGTGACAGAGAGGTGGCTGCAGCTGTGTCTGGAAGAACAGCCGAGGCCCAGAGGCCCAGAGGTGGCGCACACAGGAATCACACGTGCCCCAAGGTGACCAGCTTGGGCCAGTAGGCGCGGCGCCAGGGGCAGACGTGGTCTTTCCTGTAGCCAGATGGAGTCCCTCAGAGGACTCCTCCAGCCTTCCACTGGAGTCAGGGTGGGAGCGGTCATCTGGCCACAGGGTCCTGTGTTCCAGGATGGCACCTGTGCCCTCCGTGGGCTTGGTCTTGTCAGGAGCATGGACTTCTGGGAGGGAAACCGCCAGGCTGCTTTAGGAAGCAGGCAGAGCTTCCAGAGACCCAGCTGTTCCTGAACCGCTTTCACTCAGTTTTTCTTAATTTAGCCTTTTTCTCCATTGTCAGTCCCGACAGCTCCTGGTTCTGACAGTTTTGGAAGCTTCTGAGGTTCCACCAGTGAGCTGAGTTGGGCTTTAGCTTCCTCGGCTTTTCTAAATCAGTCACCACTCATTCATTTACTCTCCAGCTTCTAAAATTATATTGCTCTTTTCTCTTCTCTTTTTCTTCCCTTAATGATTTTATGTTGCAAAAAGGAAAGAAAGGAAAAAGGACAGAAAAAGAAAAGGAAACCAGTTTACAACATTTGGGAGATGGAGCAAAATCAGTTGCAGGTGCAGGACCTGCAGCCTTAGCCTGGCCTCACTCATGGGCCATATACACACAGCAATTTAAATGTCACCGTACTCGGAGGGTGCTCCCCAAGTACTCCAAGACACCAGGTCCTCATCACTGTAGCACCGTGCACTTCCTGGCCTTTCCTTATTGATTTACGTTCTTCTCTTCTGTAGAAATAAGCTCCACAAGATCAGATGCCAGTCTCTCTGGGCTGTGCTACATCCATTGTACCTGGGCCAGTAGGGGCTCGGTCACGGGATTTGGGGTAATATTATGAGTATCAAACGCCCTTCATTCTGGTGTGTGATGTACCTTGAGCAAAAAAAAAAAAGACTGCCATGCATGAGGACAATGCAGGGCACCCGAGGGTGAGACAGTCCGTGTGCAAGTCTTGCACAGGGTGGACGTGTGGGACTACAGAGAGGAGGCGCACTGCTGCGGAGCTAGAGGCGCCTGCACGTGGAAACTGTGTCCTTGGCTGAGTCAAGGTCAGCCCGGGTTTCCGCTCAGCCTACACTGAGCGAGGCTGGCTGGAAAGGAGACCCTCCCCCACCCAGGAGGGAGCAAGGGGGACTCAGGGACAGGAAGCAGGAGTGTGCAGGGCCCGCAAGCAGGCGCCTCTGAATCTTTCATTACGGCGGAAGTAAACCAGGAGCTCAGGGAGGCCGGTGAAAAGCAGTTGTTCCAGTCGCCACATCTGGAATGGACCTTGCCGCTGCCCGTGTAGTACCAGGAATTTTTATCATCATCACCAAACAGGGACATTTCAGGTGAGGCTCACAATCCTAGTGTGCTTCAGCGTTTTGTGTGACCTTTATTAAACAGCAAACAAAACAGTTGCAGGTGCTTAACAAATGCAGACCTTTATAAAGTTACAAGAAAATAAGTTACCTTCCTCTCTAACACTATCAGCTTTTGGTTCAACAGAGTATTCAGTATTTTTCCTTTTCTTTCGGACTTACTGGAGGGCCTTCACACTGAGCTACAGCCCCACTTGTATTTTTTATATTTTCATTTTGAGACAGGCTCTTGAGAAGTTGCTAAATTGCTTAGGCTGGGCTTGAACTTGCAATCATCCTGCCTCAGCCTCCCAGAGTGCTGGGGTTACAGGTGAGTACCAACACATAAAAAAAAAAATTGATAGGGCCGGGGAGTTAGCTCAGTGGTTCCGGCGCCTGTCTTGCAAGCACAAGGACCCGGGTTCGATTCCCCAGTAACCACATAACAATACTGGGTGTGGAGACCCACACCCAGCAGCAACCAGTACCACATACCACAGTGCCGGGCGTGGTGGCTCACACCTGTAATCCCAGCACTCGGGAGGCAGAGGCAGTAGGATTGTGATGTGAGTTTGAGGCTGAGCTCAGGGCCAGCCTGAACCATAAAGCAAGACCCTGTCTCCAAAAACCTAAAAAAAAAAAAAAAAAAAAAAATTGATAGTACATTCACACAGTTGAAAATTCAAAGGTTATGAAGGAGGATAGAGTGGAGAGTGTGTTTTCTACCCTCATTCTCTAGTAATCTTTGAGGTCTCTGCCTCCAGGGCCATGAGTAGAAGAAGCACATCCTCTGTCGTATAAGTATTCCTTGCCATTCCAGGTTTTCTTTGGACCTTATTAAGCAGGAGTAGAACACCTCATCGCATGGGAAGAAGACTTTTTTCCCTAAGTGAGCTGAGGCTGGTAGCTTGGCTCTGAGCATTAGCCTGTGAAGACAGAGGAGTGTCAGGAAGCCTGTGGTGGTGGTGGGAGGCTCCTTCCTGCTGTGTGCAGATGACACAGTCCAAAGGAGCAGTCTGCCAGGTATCAGGTGTTTTACATTCCCACAGCACTCTTTTCATTTAAGGAAGTGACTAAACTGAGGCTCAGGCTGTAGATCAGGCAAGAAAAATGTAGCCACCATTTGTGACAGGAAACAAAGTTTCGAGGTGGCAGATAAGGACCTCTCTGAGGAGGGTATTGTGTGGGATGGAAACATGGCAGAAAAAGCTGTTTTAAGGAAGCCAGGCTGGGTGTGTCTTTATAAAAGGGAAATCCCTGTGTAGCTCAACTAAAGTGTGTTCAAAGGGGGACCATATGAGAGAGGAAGCCACTGGCACAGGTAGAGATTGAGGGCAATGGAGTGGGGCCCAGGCCTGGAAGGAGGCCTGATTCCAAAGGTGGCACAACTCTAGGAAGCAGACGGGAGGCTGACAAGCCAGGAAGATCGGTATGGCGGGAGATCCCAGGCAGCCTCTTCTGCAAAGGGACCACCTGCCATTTTCCCCACCCCTCTCCTGGGCCTTCGCCCTCAGCTGCTAACACTACTAAGTCAGGCCTTGAACTTGTGATCCACCTGCCTCAGCCTTCTGTAGTGCTGAGAGTACATGTGTGCGCCACCATGCCCGCCTCACATTGAGGGTTTGGAACAATGCTTTGCTCCCGTTCCTCTTCGTAATGAAGGCCTGAGCAGGCCTGTTCCGCTGGCACAGAACTACTTAGTGATGATCGCACAAAGGCAGAATCAAGTCAGGTAAAGGTAGGAGGAGAAGGGAAGGAAAAAGGAATAAACAGCATGCTGAGATGATCATAGGGAAAGGAATGAAGAAGAAAGGGCTCAGGTCACAGCCATTTAGAGAAAAATCCTCCTGGGGCAGGGATGTAGCTCAGTGGCGTCACACCTGCCTGGCAAGTCAGGGTCCTGAGTGTGATCCTCGGTAGGGGGAGGGGAGAGGAGAAAGAAAGAAAAGAAAACTCCTCTGTCAGGTCCACAGCATTCCCAACTAATCTGCTTAAGGGAAAGTCGCCTGGACATGACGTGAAGGAAATTTTCTCCTGAAGAAGTGCTCGTGTATATGTGTGTCTTCTTTGAGCTCCCAGTATACGAATACAGAATATGGTCAGGTTGCACAGCAGGAACTCCAAGATCCACACACATTCAGGAAACTTGGGATCTAGTCCTACCTCTGTCCTAAGTGGCTGATTCCCTTTTGAGTCAAGACAATTAATGGCCTTTTAAAAATTTTTAAAAGTCGTCTTGTTATATCACCCAGGGCGATCTTGAACTTCTGGTCTTTTTTCCAGGTCTCTTGCCAAAGGGGGCAAGATTTATAAAAACTAGCACTAAGAGAGTGTATTCTTTTCTTTTTTCATTTCAGAAAAGCTTAGGGTTCCATTTTTCCCCGTGCAGACTATGTGAAGAAGTAATAATAAAAAAAGTGGTGTTTCCTGAAAGGAAAAGAAGGTGTGTGTGTGTTTAATTTTTGAGACAGGGTCTTACTTTGTAATTCAGGCTGGCCCTGAGCTCACTATGTAGCCCAGATGAGCCTCGAACTCACAGCGAGTCTGGAACTCGCAGTAATCCTCCTGCCTCTGTCTCCTGAGTGCTGGGATTACTGGTGTGAGCTACTATGACCGGCACTGTAGCATGTGGTAGATTGGTGGTGGGTGAGTCACTACTCCCAGGACTGTTTTACCTGGTTACCGGGGATGGTACCCTGGCCCTTGCACTTCCAAGAAAGGCGCCGGAACCACTGAGCTGAATCCTAGGTCCAGGAAGCTTGTTTTGGTTGGGAGAGATTTGGACAGCTAGACCGTGATTGTTCAGGTTCAAACCACTCTTTTACCCACACTGGTCTAGGGTGCACAGTTCAGGATTAGGAGACCCAGCTGTGAGGGTCCAGCCCTTGCGGGGTCGGGCACGTGGGCGTCAGGCAGCTTCAAACCCTCAGGTCAATGGCATTTCTGTTGGGACATTAGGAGAGGGGATGTGCGGGTCACAAAACCACTGCTCCTGACTCTGACTCTGCAGGAAGGTCTGGTGGTTTAGGACAAAAATCTTGAGGACATGGCTGCTTGCCTAAGGGTATGGGTCTGTGTCTTGCTTGTTCATCATCCTGTCAATCATCTTTTTTTTTTTTCCGGTAAAGATCAAACAATATAAACTTAGAAATAGAATACTATGCTTTTTTCAGAGGAGGGGGCATCACATGTAGGTCCCTAAACTAGTACTCTGACTAGGTCTGGTGTAGCCTGCTCCAGAAACCCCTAAGTTAGCCCGGAGGGGTCCGCAGTGCGGGGAAACGACAAACAACTCAGCTGCAAACCCAAAGGTTTCATCATCTACCAATCGCGATCCCAGACTCCTAGGGATAACCAGAAACGCCTACGACAGTGAATGACAATAAGGCCAGCCTATCGGTGAGGAGGTGGTGAAACGGGTGGGGTCAGAATTAGCCAATAGGATGTAAATAACTGCAGTCGGGCGGGAGGAAGACGCCAGCGAGCGTGCGTGAAGCCGCTCCCGGGAAGCGAAGTGAGAAAGCGCTCGGAACCAATGGTCGCGGCGGGCGGGCGGCAGGGCGCCTGCGCGATCAGCCTCCGGGCTGCAGGCGGGAGGCAGGGAGGGTGGGGGAGGGGGAAGGACTGGAGCGCCGCGGAGCTCTAGCCGTCGCCGCAGCCGCCGCCGCAGCGAAGAGGCCATGTTGTGTGGAGTGTGGGGCGGGGGGAGGAGGAGGAGGGAGTAAAGCCGAGAGAGGAGACGGCAGAGACACCACACACACACACGGCACAAGATGGCCGGAGAGGCAGCAGCACCCCGAGCTGTCAGGCGCTCTGCCGCGGCCCAGAGACCCTCTCGGCCGGCGGGGAGCTGCGCTCGGGCGACCCCGAGGCCCGCGGGAGTCGGGCGGCGGCGCTGAGGCGAAGCGGGTGGCGCGCGGGGGTCGGAGCTTGCGGCCGAGCCGCGGGGAGGCCGGGCCCGCGACGTCCGAGCTCCGCTGCGGCAGCGGCCGCGGAGGCTCCCCGGGGTCCCGGTGGCCGGGCCCGGCGTGGGCGGGCGGCTTGGGCGCGCGTGGACGGCCCGGGCTGGAGGACGGGCGCTCTGGAGGTGCCAGCGGCCGCGCGCGGACCCGGTGAGTGGCTCCCCGGCTCCTTTTATTGTCCTTTGTCCTTGGGAGGAAAAGCAAAATGTCCTTGAGCGCGCGGGCAGGAGGGGGCGGCGGGCCGGGCCGCGGGGCTCCCCGCGCAGCCCCGGGGGTCGCGGCGCCGCTGCGGGCGGGCGCGGAGGTCGTGGGCCCGGTCGCCGGCTCGGAGGGACTCGCGGGGGCGGCTCTCTGCGGGACCCGCGCCCGCCGGGCGAGGGGCGGCGGCGGGACCGCGGCGGGCGGGAGCCCCTGGCTGTCCTACCCGGGCTTTGGATGTTGAGGGCGAAACAAAAAATCCTCCTTCAGGCTCTCTGCATCTGGGGAGCTTTTTAATCTCTTTCCGGTGATGTGGGATCTCGTCTTCTATGTTGAATTTTAAAAGAACAATGGAACCCTGACTACACTGAAACAAAAATATAACTTGTCCCCCCCCCCATTGGGTGTTGGCTTTTAACTCTTTCAAAGCTGATTTTAAAAGCGGCTACTGGGTTGTAGATCGGAAAATCTTTGCTTCTTAAACCTTTATGGCGCTAAGGTGGTCTTTAAAAATGCAAGTTGGAAAAATTAGGAAGAGCCAGTGTACGGCGTCGCCTGGGCTGTTTTCATGGAAGGGGATTTGATCCTTACGGGGCTAAGTGATGACGTTTGATTAGGATAGTTTTATTTTGCTGAGAATTAGTCCACGACCGTTTAACATCCTGATCATTGAATATGATTGAATGTACTGGTGGATACTTTTAGAAAGGTCGTAGGGAGCCGTTATCTGTAACTTCTCCCACCTGAATGTGAAAACGTACGTAGGTTTGTTCCTGGTCTTTAAAAGTTACAGTTTGTAATCTTATTATTGTCTATTATCCCAAGCCGTGATGGAAAAACTTTTCCCAAAGAATAGTCTTGACACCAAATCTCTTAGTGAAGTTACTTTCTTGTGTGAATGTTGAAGTAGGACTGTTTTTGGTAATAGGCGATGGAGAGCAGCCATATTTGTTGCATGTATAAAAATCTAGGTGGGCTTAAAAACGGAACAGTATTAAAAATACAGGTTTCAAGAAATCGCAGCGTTCTCCGCATAGCCTGTAATTTAAAAATCACGTTTGGAGGGGAATTTAGGTTTAAAGGTTTGGAGAAAAAAAAAACTAGGAGAAACCTTTGTGTATTGTAGAATATATTTATCTTCATTTTGCAGACCTTATGTGTTTTAAAGGTTCAGGTCTGCGTAAAAATACTTAGGGGAAAACTAGCGTAGTTCATCTGAAATCGAAGATCTTGGTTTATTTGACTACATTTGCAAGGGTATTTTTCCCAGTAAATTTTTTTTTTGAGTAGATTTCATGGAATGATACACATTAGATCAATTGCGCATATCTTGCTTTTACAGGTTCTGTTGTTTGAATAACAATTTTCATTCTTCAACGATTTTGAAATTTCTGAACACCGCAGGTGGTTTTAAATAAATACTCAGAATCTAGTTCTTCCGAATCCCTTTTAGATAGTGTAATGCAAAAAATAATTGCCAGTAGTTTAACATTGCAAGGTGTTTTTACATGGCAAATGGAGAGGGAAAAAAACTGAAAATATTCAAGACTGGTTTAAAATTAAGGTCATAGATGCTATAAGTTTTGGACTTACTTAAAAGAAAAAGCAAATATCCCACTGGGTGAGATCAGATAACTTGTGGTTTAAAATTTAAAGTAACCAGTAGCCATTTTAACTTCACCAGTTTCTCTTCGAGGAGTTAATTTTTAATTGCTCATAACTGTAAAAGGTATCTCTAGATGGTGAGGGAAATTCTAGGATGATTACAGTCTTTAAATAGTAAACTTTTTCTCTTGTTTTTGTTTATTGCCTGCCATCAAAACAGGAAAAACAAAAGCAAGGTCATGATTTTAAATCTGTCCAAAGACTGAATTTTCTGAATTTGTTTTTAATCCCAGTGTCACAATCTCCTGTATTTGTGAACACATCTAAAAGATAAAATAGATTGATAAAACATTAAACATAATTGCAGTCATAAATGGTGTAGATTGTGTGACCATGAGCCTTCTCTAAAATTTACCCATAGATTTTTGACTTTGGAATATTTTCTCGTCATTTCGTCACACAATCTTTGGCCAACAAATACTTAAAAATCAAAACATTGATGTCATCTTCCTTTTTTTTTTAAAGGTAACTTACAAGATTAAAATTAATTTGGTTGCTGGTGATTCTGCACAGAGACATACAGCTTTTTTATCCCAGGTAAGATGTGATAAATTGTTACTTTGATGTAAAAATTAGCTTCTTGGGTTTCTGTTTTGCATTTTGATGATTTTGTTTACAGTCATTTCAAGTACCAGTAATTTTTTTGTGGTTTTTAAGTAACTGTAAAAGTAGTGAAAATCATAAATAATTTTAAAAAGCCTTTCAGTCTTTTCACTGAAAGATTAAATGTACATTTATATAGGCATTGTAATATAATATTCCCTTGAATAGTTTAAGATACTAAAATATTTAAACTTTTGTTTAATTTTGGGGATAGGAAAGTGGGTTGTATTTGGGAAAAATCAGGAACTAAAGATACTTTTTCCTTTTATCACCAGAGCGTATCACGGAAATGATTTTAAATTCTAAATATTCAAAGAAATACATTTGTTGGCGATAGAACATTTAAAAATTATCCATGGATTTAAATTTTTTTTCATGTAATCTGAGGGCTTTAAAACATTTACTTCTTGCCATTTATTACTTTACAAATAAGTTGTTTAGAATATTGTTTCTTTTCCCCAAAAGGTATGTCATTTTGAAGACAGACATTAGAGTTTTATCCCTGAGGATAAAGAAAATGGGAAAGTCTTATTTTATATTGCAAGTAAGTACTTGTTTTACTCAGCAATGCAAATTGAATAGTTAGTTAGCAACATATGTGTCAAAAAACATCACTGAATTTAGTTGAAGAAATAAATTGGACTATTTTTATCTCTAAAAAGAGGATAAGAAATGATTTGTCAAGTTCCTGATCGTACATTGATGCAATTTATATCAGTGGAATAGTAAAACATTTTGTATTTTCCAATAAAATGATGCTTTAAAATTTTGGTTAAATCTGTAGAGATCCTCAAGGCTGTTGTCTTTTCAGCCTGAAAGATACATTCTTCAGCCTTTTGAAAAGTTTCATGATTCAGGTTACATTTTAGAAATGGTCTAAATGTACTTGCTGCT
The DNA here is from genome assembly GCA_004026965.1 of Petromus typicus. NCBI lineage: Eukaryota > Metazoa > Chordata > Mammalia > Rodentia > Petromuridae > Petromus > Petromus typicus. The sequence continues at coordinate 35,017 of PVIR01011505.1, forward strand.
TAGGATTTTTAAAAACTACAGTTTAAAAATGCTTTTTCATATCTTGTTTTTTTTTTAAACTGTATTCAAAATATTTACTTTAACTATATTTACTAATTTGTAAACAGGACAAAAATGAATTGTTTTGTAGGTAGCTAGAATAGTACATTTAAGAGATCTCTAATTTGTAGCTTACAATTGATTCTAAAGTGTAAAAAGTGAAAATAATTTTCAAGTACAGTGGATACTGGGCTGTAGTGGTAGATATGGGCTCGATACATTAACATCTTAAAACTAGGTCCATAAAGAAAATAAATCTGATGTGTTTCAGGAAATAAGAATATGTAAAGTTAACACTGAATCTGGAAATTAAAGCAACTTATTATTGAATAATTGACCAGAGGATATATAAAATATAATAAAGAGTAGTTTGGCAAATTTTAAGAGAAGCCAAATGCCCAATAACTTTATGGACAAGTTATTTTATCTGAAATTATGTGGGAAAAGTACCAACACTCATTGATTGGTATTAACTTTAATCTGTTAATTCTAATAGGTGAGAAGAGGAATACTTTTATTGCCTTTCTTTGACTTAACTTTTCTTTTTTAATACTTCATGTGATTTGAACAAGTATGTATTCTGCAAAATAAAATTTAATGTTAACATTTTAGTTATAGTGTTTTAAAAATAGAACATACAAACTCAAAACATATTTTATCTTAACCTTAACACATGCTAAGATTAGAGTGTTCTTGATAGGGCATTAAATTGGCATTCATTTTTTTTTTTTCATATGAGGCAAACATAAGTTTACATTTAAGGGGTACCATATTTATAATGGCCTATCATTGGGATAATTGGATCCATTAAATAACAGAAGAACTAAGTTGAAGATTAGAAATTTTAAATGAGAATTTTTAATCTTTTACCTTAGTGTCAAAAATTTTAAAAATATTTCAAATGATATCGTAACCTGTAAATTAATTTCCAGTACAATGGAATACAGCTTTTACAACCAGTAAAATGAAGTAGTATGATCAATCACTTCAGGAAGATCTACATGTACTTGGATGTTTATGATAGTGCTTACATTCACTGTGTTGTTTATTGCTTGAGCCAGTGGAACATAGTGGACTAAGTTGATTGCCACGTGAAGGCAAATGCAAATGTAGATGCCATTATACAAAGGTTAAAATTATATTGCTGGTAAGATATACACAATAGGGCCGGGTAGTTAGCTCAGTGGTTCCGGCGTCTGTCTTACAAGCGCAACGACCCGGGTTTGATTCCCCGGTAACCACATAACAATACTGGGTGTGGAGACCCGCGCCCAGCAGCAACCAGTACCACATACCACAGTGCCGGGCGTGGTGGCTCACGCCTATAATCCCAGCACTCGGGAGGCAGAGGCAGGAGGATTGTGATGTGAGTTTGAGGCTGAGCTCAGGGCCAGCCTGAACCACAAAGCGAGACCCTGTCTCAAAAAACCTAAAAAAAAAAAAGAAAAAAAAAGATATACACAATAGATAGATGCCATTGTATTTCTTTGAATTACTTCATTTTATGAAAAAGATTTACTAATCTTTCTACTTTAAGAACCAAAGCAATAGATGGTTAAGTTATATATTATTGTAGCATTTTGAACTAATTTTAGAGTTCTAAAAATCTGATCAAATGGTTGCATTGTATTTAATATTCTGATAATTTAAAAAAAGAATGAGTTGATAATCCACCGAAATGAAAGCTGTAGCTAAAAATGAGGTTTTTTTGAGCCATGACATTAGCATTTAGAGTCTAGATTAAATTAAATAGATAATTTTAAATATAATTTTTTACGTTTAGTCTACTACTGTTTTTTTTTTTTTTTTTTGAGAAGGTTTTACTGTGTAGTTCAGGCTGACCTTGAACTCCTTAGTACATAATGAGCTGGTCTCATTTGCAGCAATCCTGCTGCTGTCTCAAGTGCTGGGATTACAGGTGGGTACCACTATGCCCTGCCTTTAGTTACTTGATTTATTGGCCCATAGACAGTTTACTTTTTTTCTCCTTTGAGGTTCTTATTGTCTGTATATAGATTTCTTTCTTTTTTCTTTTTTTGGTATTTCAGGCTGATCTTGAGCTTACTAGTAGTAGTAGCCCAGGCAAGCCTTGAACTCACAGCAATCCTCCTGCCTCTGCCTTCTGACTGCTAGGATTACTGGTGTGAGCCACCATGCCTGGCTTTGTGGTATGTGGTACCAGGGATCGAACTTGGGACCTTGTGCTTGCCAGGCAGAGCTGGAACCACAGAGCTAAATCCCTGGCCTTCGTTTGGTTTTGTTGAGATAAGGTCTTGGTCCTCAGGCTGGCCTTGAACTCCTGGTGATCTTCCTGCCTCAGCCTCCTGAGTCCTGGGATTACAGGAATGCACCACCATGCCCTGGTAGTTTGATTTAATCAGAGGTGTGTGATAGTATAGAATTTAACTAATTCAGCAATCAGGAGACAGCTGCTAATGTAAACAAGCTCTTCAGTCTTACTTTATTCTCTATACACTTATCTTCTAATTTCTATGAATACTTTGAGTTTATAATCTCCTAGAGTCTGTCTTAGCTCTTAAATTGTTGGATACAAACAGTAGTAACCATCAAATTATTTTATACAGAGTTTGTAATCCACCCCCAATGAGGAACAAACTCCAAACCTTGCACTTTAAAAGGCAGGCTCAGAGCCACAGAACTAAATCTCTGGCCTCAGATTTTGTGATTTTGTATTGCAAATCATATGTTAGTTCTGTGGTCAAACCACTAGAATAATACAAGATCTGAGATGATAGATACTTGATCTTGTTAACTGATTTTTAGGTATTCCAGAATAGTAATAAATAATATAAATACTTAAGGAAAAGCAATTGGCATGTGAGATTGTTTTTACATAATAAGATCAGACTATTACAATAAAAACAATTACTTATTTTTTTAATGTATTAAATACATCTAATCATTTAGATTTATTTTTAAGTGATGTCTGCAGCTGTCTGAGATTATAACTGAGCATTTAGAATTCACATGTTTGATAGTTTATTTTAAAAAATTCCTATCTTTTTCAGAGAAATATCCTCATTTTATCAGCTACCATCCTCTTCCAGACTGAATGCAAAGTTTTCTTTGTTTTCCTTAAGACATGGTCTAACAAGGTGTAGTTCAGGCTGGCCTTGAACTCACTTTGTAGCACGGACTGGCCTACAACTATTGGGAATCCTCCTGACTTAGCCTCCCCAGTCCTGGGGTTACAGACATGTGCCACCATGCCCAGCTAAATGGAACTTTCATTTTTAAATTGCCTATTTCTGAATATAATTAGCCTGTACAATTCAGACTTAAGTATATTTTGAACCTCATGTTACCAGTTCAATGTGGTTATGTAACATTTAAATACCATTAAAATCTGATAAGTTTTGATTTGTTATAAAACATTTCAAAAACATCTTTACCATTTGAAATTTTCTTATTTGAAATTGAATATTAATGGATAAGTACTAAATCTTTTGTATGTACTGCACAATAGTCATTCTAATTTAGATTATCACTAGATTTTTTTCTAACTTTAATCGTTGAAAAGCTCTTTTCTTAGAAGTGCTATTGACTTTGTCGTAAGATATCATCACTTCATTTTTGTACAAGATTTCCTTGTATTTTACAGTGCTCTCAAATTTTCCTTTTTTTTTTTTAAGGTTTTTTTGAGACAGGGTCTCGCTTTGTGGTTCAGGCTGGCCCTGAGCTCAGCCTCAAACTCACATCACAATCCTCCTGCCTCTGCCTCCCAAGTGCTGGGATTATAGGCGTGAGCCACCATGCCCGGCACTGTGGTATGTGGTACTGGTTGCTGCTGGGTGTGGGTCTCCACACCCAGTATTGTTATGTGGTTACCAGAGAATCGAACCCGGGTCCTTGCGCTTGCAAGACAGGCGCCGGAACTACTGAGCTAACTCCCCGGCCCAAATTTTCCTTTTTTTCTTCAGTACTGAGGATTGAGCCTAGAGCAATTGTACTGAGTTTTGTCTCCAACTTCTGTACTTATTTTTTAGAAAGAGCCTTGCTAAGTTGCTAAATTCTCTAATTTGGAACCTTCCTGCCTCAACCTCCCAGAGTGGTGTGGGCTGCCACCCCTGAGTTGAATTAAATTTTGAAAGTTCTTTTTTAAAAATTTTATTTATTTTTTTAATTTTAGAAGTTCTTAAAGAATTAAGTCAAATGACTGCCTTTTATTGTTATATAGCCAGCAACCAAAATGGTGGTCTATATTTTAAATGTAATTTTATTATTAACAAACCATGATATGGACTGGGGATATAGCTCAGTGGTTCCGCGCCTGTCTTGCAAGCGCAAGGGCCCTGGTTAGATCCCCCGGTAACCACATACTATACTGGGTGTGGAGACTCACGCCCAGCAGCAATCAGCAACATATACCACAGTGATAGGCGTGGTGGCTCACTCCTGTAATTCCAGCACTTGGGAGGCAGAGGCAGGAGGATTGCTGTGGTGTGAGTTTGAGGCTGAGCTCAGGGCCAGCCTGAACTACAAAGCCAAGACCCTGTCTCAAAAAAACAACCATGATTTTCTAAAATACTTAGGATAGGTAGAAAAATGAGCAGAATTATTGATTTTTATAGTCTGTAAGCTAAACTGTGTTCTGTCAGTCCCAGTTTCAAAATGTGGCCAAATGCTATTCAGACTTCATTGGTTTTGAGAAAGAAGAGAATAGGGTGGATTATTTTGCTGTCAGAAGTATTTTTGGTGGTGCAAAGTAAGATCCAAGACTTTCCTGTTTTGGGTTGTGAGAACTGCGTCTGGCAGGTAACTTACAAGCATTTTAGAGGGTATGAGCAAGTTCCTGAGGCTTGTGCATGTGTGCGTGGTGTTTGTATACCCTTTTGATAGCTCAGCTGGTGGAATGGCTGACTTGTCTTTCACCAAGCTTCCTTGTCTCAGTCCTCAGTGCTATCCTCCTTCGGTTAAATCAGTTTATTTCAGTTGGTTGGTTGAAGACTTCTGTTTACAAAAATCTTCTCATGTGTAAGATCAGATTAAATTAGGAAGTTAGAAATAGTGTTTAAATTACCTTTTTAAATTTTTGACTTGGAAGATATTTCAGTACCTATTAAAGTAATTTTAAAGGAGATCTTTGTTTCCTGATGACGATTTGTCAAAATGGCTGAATGATAAGGTAAACAGTTTTGTTCTTTAATCTGAAAGCTGGTCTTAACAAAAGGAATTTCTTAGGTTAAGTTCAGTCCAAATATGGGCTTTGGTCTTTTGCTTTCTGAGAACTTACTTATCTGGAACTTTTAGACAGCATTTTTGAATTTTTAGATCCCCCCCCACCCCCAAAGCTGGAGTCTCAGCCATGCTAGCAAGCACTCTACCACTGTGCTCCACCCTCAGCCCTCCTTCGGTGTATTATTATGATTGTTGTAACTGTGCTTATACTGGAGACTAAAAAATGTCTGCATGTGTTTGGTATTTAAGATACACTTTCTCACATTTGGTGAGTATTTGAGTCTAGTGTAAAGAATAGAATAGTTTTATTACTGAGGGCACATTTTAGAGAGTACTTCTCTTTAGTTGAATAAATCAGTACAATTACTAAGTAGTTTTAAATGATAGTGTTTCCTTTGAAGTATTTTACCTTAGCAGTGTTGATTATATGATTGCATATTTTACATTGACATGATTGCGTATGTTACATGGTAACACTCAAAGAGTGACTTTGTTGGGAAGAATGAAAATTTCCTCTTAGAAGTTCTAGCTTGGAACTGGAAGAGATGAAAGACCAAAAGATAAAATAGAGTTCTGTGCTGGTAGAAGTGATGTTGGCTCTTCTACAGCTCTGGTTGCTCATGGTTTCTACCCTGGGAGCCCCAATATACATACTTTTACTTGTTTGGAGTTTTTTGAGACTGAGGCAGGTGTGTAATTCTTACAGTAAGTTCCTCTAGATGTGAGTCTGTCTTGCCTGGCCAGATTTAAGGTATTTTCAGGGCTTTTTGGTCTTTTCCTTGGGCCATATTGTTCATAAATACATTTGTCTGTTTATGCATGAGTGATCCTCATAAAATGTTGAAGCTTTGGTATAAATAATGGTATTCTTCATTTGGTCATTTCTTATGTATAAAATTACATTCTTTTTGTCTTGGGCAGAAATGCAAATCCCCAGACTGATAATCTAAAGGGGCTATACAGTGTAGCAGACCTTGGAAACAGTAAGTATTATCCAGTTTACATGTTTTTGTAAATGGAAATGGAAATTTTGAGTAATTGAGTTGGAATTGTGAAAATGTAGAGAGAGTAATGAAGCTTAGAACAGTACAGGATTCGTGAAGTTCATTATTCAAAGTTTGCTTATGAATTTACTTACTTCTGTTTTCTTAAAGTTGGGGAAAGTTAAAATGCAAACGAATCCACAATGGGCTATGCTTCTCACACTCTTCTTAGGTCTGGGTGTTGGGAACTTCCCTCTTACTTTTACAGATGAGTGTCTCTTTTTTGCAGTACACCTGTATTCTGTAACACAGATGCTTTGTGGTGACTTTTCCACCAGTTCGAAGAGTTGAGAGTAGCTGCAGCAAATAGCCACATAGCCTAAAAAATTCACTGTCTGGTTCCCTAAGGCAGGTTTGCTGAGCCTTTGTTCTAGATCTGTACTGACTTACTAACCATGTATCATACCTACAGAGAACTCAGAAGCCATTGGATTCTCTTTTGGTAATAAAACATTCTTTAATTTCCAGTGTTAAAATTACCTCTGGTAAATTAATTCAGAACTTTCTGATGCTTGGAGAGGCCCAGTGCAAAGTCTTTAGCCTGGTTGACCCTGACGTTATGACTTGATGTTCAAAGAGGTATTAACTGCAAGTGCTGTGTATCAGCTTCTCTAACCCCAAACCTGAGAATCAATGGCTGGGAGAATGAGAAGGTTGTTTATAAAGGAGTTCAGTTGAATTCTCAGAAGGTTTTTATTACTGATGGAACTTTTTTGGTAATTACTTATGAGGTGTTTCATGTTTCTTTTTGAAACGTGGGGATCTACATTTGAGATGATTATTTTTTTCTACTTTAGCTTCCATTGTGTAAATGCTTCTAGGTACTGAAAATACAAGTTCTTTTGCTTCCTGATGAGGGAGAGTGAGTAGAGCTGAAAACTTATAATGTAGTTCATGTAATAGTCTCACATCTGATCATATTTAAAAGAGGTTAGTTGACTACCATGTAGATGCTCAGGAAATACCGATTTATCATATAAATACAGCTTCTGTTAACCAACTAGTGTTACGGGTCTAATAAAAAAATGCAAGTTTTTTTGTTTTTTGTTTTCTTTTTAGTTTTTTGAGACAGGGTCTACTGTATTAGTTGTAATTTAAGCTGGCCCTGGACTCACACTATATTGCCTCGCCTGGCCTTAAACTCTCGAATTCTCTTGCTTCTGCCTCCAGAGAACTGGGATTAGAGGCATGAGCCACCACGCCTGGAAAGATGCAAATCTTAATGTGTTATATAGTAATATTATATCTGAAGGTATAAATTTTTCTCATTGAGAATTAAAAAAAAGAAACGACAAGATCTTGCTATCTTTCATTTTCCCTATCTGCATCCACAGGGTCAATTGGGCAGATTTGATTTAATTGTAAATCCTTAGATAAGATGATCCTTTTTCTTCATTAACATAGATGACCTTGTACTGTCAGTGATGAGTAACTGGCTGATAGTCTTCACATTATTTTATAGTTAGATTTTATGCCTGTTAATACATTCAAATGCCTGTTAATACATCCAGTTGATGATCGACACTTTAAAAAAAAAAAAGACAGTTATGTTAGTTTACTATTCAGGGACATCTAACACAAATTTTTTTTTGAGTCAGGGTCTTGCTTTTATAGTTCAGGCTGGTCCTGAGCTCAGCCTTGAACTCACAGCAATCCTTCTGCCTCTGCCTTCCACCTGCTGGGAGTACAGGTGTGAGCCACCACGCCCAGCATGGTGTCTGGTTCTGGTTGCTGATGGGCGTGAGTCTCCTAGCCCATTATTATTGTTATTGTTATTCTTATTTATTTATTTATTTTTTGAGACAGGATCTCACTGTAGTTAAGGCCGGCCCGGAGCTCAGCCTCAAACTCATATCACAGCAATCCTCCTGCCTCTGCCTCCTGAGTGCTGGGATTACAGGCATGAGCCACCACGCCCGGCACTGTGGTATGTGGTGTTGGTTGCGTGAGTCTCCACACCCAGTATGGTATGTGGTTACTGGGGAATCAAACCCCGGGCCTTTTCTCTTGCAAGACAGGCACTGCTTGCAAGACAGGCGCTGGAACCACTGAGCTAAAACCCTGGCCCTGTAATACAAATTTTTTTCAGATGTAAAGAGTGTTTAAAGAGAACATTGAAATTGTTGTAATCACCAAAAATGTTAATTACGTGATGGGAAAGATGATTTCATTCTAGAGTGTTATTTTTTAATCTATCCTGTTGGTTTTAAAATAGGTGTTTAAGTTTTAAAATAATACATATGATATTAGTACTAGCTTTTTATTTTTCTAGATCAGTCATTTAAAAAGTTAAGAATTAAGACTGGAGATTTAGCAGATTTAGCTTGGTTCCAGGTTTGTCCCCTAACCACATACGACAATGCTGGGCATGGAGATTGACACCCACCAGCAATCAGTGCCACTTGGCACAGTGCTGGCCGGGCAAGGTGACTCATGCTTGTAATCCCAGCATTTGGGAGGCAGAGACAGGAGGATTGCTGTGTGAGTTCCAGGCTTGCCTGGGCTACAGAGTGAGCTCAGGACCAGCCTGAACTACTATGTGAGACCCTGTCTCAAAAAAACCCAAAAAAACCCCCCTCTTTGCTTGTGTTCCTCCCTGTCCCTCACATTTTTCTTTGCCACTAAAAATGGGAAATTTGGCTGAGAGAGGTAGGTTGATTTTAGAGGAGCATGTCTCAGATTCAACCTGGATGATGAAGCATTTGCCTTCATTTCATTTTTCATGCATGTTATGATGTTTCCAGTGCTTTTGGAACTTTCCTGAAGTAGAATTTGAAGACTCTCATGCTTAGTTTTGTATTCTTCACTTACAAATGTGTCTGTTTGGAGATAGGAGGAGGTAGCAGCAGTTATTCGGTACCTTGTTGCCTTGAAGCACTTGTCTTTGGTATAGATTGTTCTTAGAGCAAGAGTGTGTTACTTAAAGACAGTATAAACTACTGTCAAAGGGGGAAAGTTCTCACTGTGACGGGAGCTTGAACCTCAGGTGAAACATAAAATCTAGATCTATTTGGTTCTTGGGATTATAGGTTAAAGTATCATCTACTAAATGTGTCTTCAGTAAAGTATAAGGGGGAGGAGGTAGAGTAAGACTGATATGTACAATCTGCCCAGGGAGTCTTTTTTTAGGGAATTGTTTTATAGAATGGTTTTATTCTAATACAACACTAAATTTATTAAATTGGAAAGTGCTTATTAAATAACTTGACCCCATGGTTCCGTGTTCTCTTCAAAGACTTACTATCGAAATATGAATTATGTTTGATTCAGTAAGGTTAGTGTGAGGTCCCCAGGCACTTTGGTTATTGTATTGGAAGGATAGTCAACACCTGTTGAGATCTTTCTATGTGCCTAGCAATATAAACATGAATGTGCTCATTTAATGCTCTCTACTGCCACAAGAGGTAGGTACTATGATTCTTTCACAGATGAAGAACTGTGGATATTGTTAGCAAGAACATTTCCAGGCTCACAGAATTCATTTTTTTTTTAAACAAAACTTTGCTTATTTGCAAGTTTAATTTTGATAAGAATTTGGAACTCCATGAATGCGAGTGGATTACTCATAAATCCCTCATTGATCCTGAGTGAGCACTTTTGCTTATTAGGACAGTTTTCACTCTTGGTTTTGGATTGGCCTTACCGAAGTTGAGATTGATCATGGTTTTTCAGGGTCATGTGAGTCTTCTGTTTTCTCTTGGAGCATTATTTTTCCAACCATTTGAAAAACTTATGTTAAATATATAACAGCATGATGATTATGTTCTTTTCTAATCTATTGTCAAACATACCACGGCATTTTTAAATATAATTTTGGAATGATCTAATGTTATGAGATTTTAAAAAAAATTTATTTTCAAATATTGGTTTTAGAAGCAAATTTCATATAGTGTTCTAAGTAAGTGATAGCCAACCTTTTAGAGCTTTCAGTGATACAAATAGCCCTCTGTGGCACATGCAGCCAGAGGTTTGCTACCATTATTCTAGGTAAGGTTCATCTTTTCTTTCATGGGAGAAGATGATAATGCAGTAATGCATCAGTTCATATACCAAGTTACACCTTAGTTAACAAAGTGACTAACTTGGTTATTAATGTATTCCTAGTGTCATTGTTCATCAAAATTATTTATCTAACCAACTTAATTTAAAGGATAATTCTGCTTTTTCTTTGGGACAGGATCTCGCTTTGTAGTTCAGGTTTGCTCTGAGCTCACTTTGTAGCCCAGACTAGCCTTGAACACCAGGCATCCTCCTGCCTCTGCCTGTACAAGTGCTGGGATTGCTGACATGAGCCACCATACCCAGCATCGTGTTATGTGATATTGAGTGTTGTGCTTATAGGCAGGCATACCATACCTTTGTGGTATGTTGTTATGGAGGAACGAACTCAGGACCTTGTGCTTGCTAGACAGGCACTGGAACCACTGAGCGAAATCTCTGGCCATTAATCCTGCATTTTAACAGTAGAGTTAGAGAATTTGGATTATAATTGATAGTGTTTTTAACAGTATCTTTTCCTTTAAGAAATGAACAAGGCAAAATGGGAGTTATTTTACTGGTAAATGAAATCTGAGTTATGTAGTTCTCATTTTAAGATTGGTAATTGTGATACTCCATTTAGCACTGTTTGGGTTACTGAGTAGTTCATTAAGTAGATTTTTGTGTTGTATCTAGAAGATAATATGTCTTGATTACAGCAAGGAGAAATTGACATAAGAGCCAAAATATGCTTATATTTACATTTATCTCCAAGTTAGTCACTTTGACTGTATTTCTGTGAATTGAGTTGAAGACTCACAAAATTCATCTAGAGAAGACCCAGGGTTAAAAGCTGTTTTTTTTCCTTTTGAGACAGGAACTCTCTTTGTTCAGGCTAGCCCTGAACTTGCTATGTAGCCGAGGCCAGCCTCAAACCCACAGCAATCCTCCTGCCTCTGCCTCCAAGAGTGCTGGGATTATAGGCATGAGCACGATGCCTAGCATTGTGTTATGTGATACTGGGGACTCGAAATCAAGACTGCCTTTCCCATTCCAGGGAGATACTGGAACCATTGAGCTAAATTGCCAGCCCCCAAATCTGTTTTTACAATTAGATTTGATCATGTGGAATCCAGATCATTGTTTATTTGGAAAAGTAAATCATCTGCCTTCAGACTTTGTCCATTAGTGTAGATAATTGAAAAAAGATTTATTTTTCTTTGAGAATATGTGAAAGTTGGCCAGTGAGATTATTTTAATGATATGTAATTTGAAAAGTGATACCATTTTATAATAAATACCAAAAAAGGCAGGAAGGTATTTTGCATTTTTCATAATTTTTTTTCCCCCCGAGGTTTCATATTTTCTGCAGTTCTCAGATAATATAACTGAAGGTGATGCTATCTATGCTGTATAGGTCTTCTGTTATCTGGTCAAAATGAACATGTTAGGAAAAGAATTGCTGTGATCTACTGCTTTGTTTTTTTTTTTTTTTAAATCCCTTAAGATTCTTTTCTATAATTAGTTTTCTTTGAGCTTGGAAACTTTGTTGTGTCAAGATTTAGAATCCACAGTGTTTCTGTAATTAAGTCTTCCAGGACTTCTTAATTTTAACTTTCGTTTTTGCTTTGCATACATGTAATTTAAAGATGGTAGTGTGAAATATTAAAAATTTGACTCTTTATTGCCACTTATGGATACAAATGTACATGATGAGAACTTTGTTACTTGTATGCTACTTGTATGTAGTCTTTGGATCTTTGAGAAGTTGTAAATGTGTCTGCTTTGCAAACAATTTTAATATAGTTGCATAGTTGGAAGCTGTTACAGGGTAAAAGTTTGGTATATGGTAGACTGTCTTCAAGGTGGGTGGATGGATGTTCTTTGAAGGCATAAGATTACTGGCATTCCAACAGCATTTTTTTCTTTTATTTATTTTTTTTTTATCAAGCACCCAGTCAGCTTGAAGAGTCTCAAAAGAACCCTACCACTGAGAAATCAAGATGGCAGTCCACTATGGGGAATTAAGAAAATGGATTAATCCAAGAGTGCTGTGATTAAATGCCACCAAGACAGGGTTCTTTTAACGTGGATTCAGTGAAATGAATGAAACCTATCTTAACCAGCAATGGACAGTGGATTTGACTTTCTAAAGACTTTTTTGTATCATTTAATGAGTTTCTTTTTGACATTTGGAGAAGAAAGATG
>PVIR01011506.1:0-47130 GCA_004026965.1 Petromus typicus
GCCTTTCATTTCTTGAGAACATGATGTATCCAAGGCATCATTACAACTGTACTTCCCCTAATACTGAGTTAGAATACAGTGAATACAATATTTTCTAAAAATGAGTAAATGTATTTGTATTCAAAAATAGAATATATGTGACCCACAAATACTGGGAACCCTGCGTACATAGGTAAACAGAATGAAATAGAGTTGGCCCAATGAAGTATTTAGGCAAAAATAAATTTTGAGTTGCCTATAAATAAAACTGTAGATTTGAATCAATGTGAAATATGGATAGTCTTCTGGGAGAGAAGAATGAGATTAATGGAAAAATCGTAAGTATCATGGTTAGCATTGTAGCACTTTAGTCATTAAAAATATTCACCCTTTCCAAGTGGGCAAACAGAAAACCAGGTCCCAATTCTTTGAGGCTAAAGCAGAACACTTTGGAATAGAATAAGAAAATAAAATTACTACTCTGCACTGGACAAAAAGGAACATTTAAAATATAGTTTGTAGATTTTATTAAGAAATTCCAAGAAAAGACATCATCCCATCTGCCATGTTTATTTGCTCCATTATTAAGTAGAATAATGGATGAATAGTTGGGTTACTTAGAGTGGTGGGATAGATACAGCAGGACTTCCTCAAGAGTGAGCAAATGATCTATTTTCCCATCCCAGTTAATTAGAAACCCATGCATTTATACACATAATGAATATTTGTTAAATTCCCAAAGCAAGTAAGTCATTGTGCTAAGACATTTGAGGATTACACATAGATTCCTGTCCTCATAGAAATGACAACTTGGAAGACCAGCTTTATGCACACATACAGAAAATTTAAAGTTTATATAATGTCTGTTACCCACTAATTTAAATAAATCACTTAGAAATGACTCAGAGAAAAGTTCAATAAACACTCAGCCAGAGTGCTGCACAGATGAAACAGCATTCAGCCTTGTGTTTTATGGAGCATATGGCCACATAGTGATTTTGAAAGGACATTCCAGATCAAAGGGAAGGCATTAAGAAAAATACATAGAGGCACATAGTTTTTTCCAGAAGCAACAACTATTTCTAGGTTCTAGATTCACTGCAATGGAAGGTGAAAATGATCAACAAAAATTAAAACAAAGAAAAAACAGTGGTCTAGGTATAGATGTAGATGGGATTTGTCTGCTAGTCCCGGGGCCTGTTTACTGCACAATACTTTTCCAGCATCTCAGGCAGTAATAGAGTTTTTCCCATGACTAGAAGTTACCTGTGATATTGAAAACAGCTGTTTGCTTTCTCTTGGGCAACTTTCTGATTTATTACCTCAAAATATAGTGGTTTCCATTTTTAAAAATTCAAAACCACACACTATATAGCATAATATATTTCTCAAAATGATATTCAAAAGCAATGGCATTCTATTTAGCCACCCTCCATTAATTTATTCTGTAAATAGTTAGTAAAATCTTACAGCATTTACACCAGCAAAACCAGAATCTGTAAAGAATATATGTGAAGGTTAGAGTATTAGCCATAATTTACATTTCCAGCATATGGCCACAATAATGAAACCCTGTAGGATTATTAAATTGCATTTTGTACAGTGTATTTATTACTTGGCATTTCTTCTTTATGATTCCTTGAAAGATGAAACTAAGTGAAATAAAACACAAACTAAACTTTCCCTAGAATAATGGGGCCCTATTCGCTCTCATAGCCAAATGCAGTTTTATTAGGTCTAAAATGGTTCTGCTGGTTTGATTCTTGGGAGCGTTTTTCATTTTACCTATTTTGGAGACAAAATCTGTATTAAGCAAACTAATTTAGAAGAAAGAAAACATTGTATGTTGACCTTGGAGTAAAAATACATTATTTAAAATATTTGATGGATAAATTGTATAAGACATTAAATCACATGGAGCAAATGATTTCAAGCTTTATTCTGATAGAGTTACTAATAATAAGGCCAGCTGACCTATGGGTCTGTCTTTACCTGACACATTCAAAACTGGCCTCACTCCACCAGAACCAGAATGATGTCCCAAGGAAGGTCAGTGGGAATTTCCAGCGTCTAATTGAAACTACCATCTCCCACTTATAAAGGTTAATAGAATCTCTACTACTCAGTCTCTTTAACTCCTCAAAAACATCCCCCCTCACACTGGAAACTATGGAACATCTTCTCTTTAAAGTGGTTCCTTTATTGATGGCACGGTCTTCTCAAAGAAAATGAAAGCAGGATCCTCCATGCATAGCATGACTAAATCATTTCTTCTCTTTCGTGGTTCTACTCAACACATCATCCTGGAAGAGAAGAGGGACAAAGAAAACATTCAGCTCACTTCCTTATCCCTCTCACAGACAAGACCTCGGAGCCATGCACCCCTCTGTGCCCTCACAGCCTGTGTTGCTTCCTTGTGCTACTTCAGACCCACAGGCCTGGAGTAAATGAGCCCTGTGTGCTGGGGTTCAGGTCTTCACGTCACCAGCACCAGCACTTCTACCACGGGTACAATCTTTAAGCTTCACTGTAACTCAAATTTCTTAATTTATAAAAGAAGAGGAGCATATTATCTACTGCAAATGGTCATCATGAGAGATGTTGGGAAGGGGGAAGATCATTGTCAGATGGGTAGGGGACCAAGGGACCAGGGAGTGGAAAGGGAAGGAAAGTTAATGAATAAAGAAAATAAGAGGAAAAGTGGAAACAAAGTTGCTGTAAACAGGAAGGGAAGAAGGGTTGAGGAGAAGGGATAGGGAATAGGGAAAAAATAAATTATATTCTGTACAAGCACAAAATTCTGTGATGAGTGTGATCAACATGTACATAAGCATGTATTAATAAAAAATCAAGTTAAGAAATAAGATGTTTTGTATGGAAGCTACTAAATACGAAAGTTTCTTTTGGTTTGTTAGGGCCCCTGCTTCCCATTTAAGTAGTAACTATGCAGTTAAGTCAGTGCAAAATCTGGTTATTTGATCTCATATGTCTACTCAGAATTATCCTTTCCCAGTGAAAGGACAGCTCCAAATCCTGCTTCAGGAATTCCTTGTTTTCCTTCTTGTAACAGAAGGATAAATTCCTTCTGGTGGCTGAGAGAACCCAGGTGCAGCTCATCCAGCTTTGCAGGCTTGTTTGCTTGGCACAGGATGGAAGCTATGACGGGCTTAGAAAAGACTTCTGCAAAATAAGGGGGCCAGAAAATGAGACCCACGGGGGAGGCTGATAACCCCACTGAGGCAGGCATGGCGCCACATGAGCTAAATCCTCTGGCTGAAAACCCCACTGCTGCCTCAAAGCCTGACCACTGAGGCACATGATGGTCACCACTGCACTTCCCAGCATGAATCCTGAGCACGTTCACACTGTTTGGCCTCAGTTTTTCCATTTCCAAGTGTGGACAATGATAATAATCCTATCAATCTGTAAGAGTTTTCAGGGTTATAAAAGGGGCTAATCTGTATGAGTGTTTATAAGAGTACCCAATAAGAAATTTTACAACTCAAAACATATAAAATGCAAGTTCTGATTAGCTGTGATCATCATCACAAAACATAACCATGCATAAACTTGGAAATGAGGTCTGGGCTTGAATTCCAGCAACTCATTTTCAAATCGTTCTCTTAAATGATGAAGAAGATAATCTACATGCAGTATATTACTTAGCAGATACTTTACGCATATTATCTCAGTTGTATTTCACAACTATAATATAACATAAGTGTTTTCCTTTTCACAATTGAGACAACTAACATTTAAAGGGGTTTGTAGTTATCAAAGAGCAGAGTTCAGTAGCAAAACGAAGACCCTCCCTATAACCTGACTGCCATGCTGCCTTCTAATCTCACATATCTACCTTGCAAGGCTGGGAGAATAAAAAATAACCTAAGTGGTCAATAAAGTGGCTACTATGATAAAAGTGGAAGTCACAGTGAACTTCATAAGACACATACGGGCAGTGAGCATGGAAAGCAGAGGGATTAAACTGTTAAAGCACGCCACACAAATCTGGGAAGAAACACCCACTCCTGGGGAGGTTTTTATAGACCAGTATCAGGGCAAGCCCTTGGCAAAGCCTCTACACAGGAGCCAACAGTTCTCAAAAAACAAAAACTTAAGCTTACGCTTCTAAAACATAATTACATCTGTGGGCCCTGTAAACACAATCTAGACTATCTTTTCACCTGCAGAATTGCTGTTGACACTATTTTGAAGGAAATGAAATGCAGAACCAAACATGGTCCGCAAAACACTTCTGGAACAGAGCTCTGCAGTACCTCTTGGCCTCAGTTGGTCTTCAACACTGCTACGAGGCTCTTCTTCCCCTGTGATGGAGGACAGGAGAGATAGGGAAGCAACAGAAGGGTGTGTCTCGAAGACTCCAGGATAAACATTCCCCGAGGGAAGAATGTTCCATCTTTCTCACACTCCTGTCTGAGAAGCAGTGAATCAGATAGTTCTAGCCTTTCTTTTTTTCTAACATAGACAGATCTATGGCACTGAGGGATGTATATGAGAGGCAATTTTGTGTTGTCACAGGATGTAGATAATAAACATATGGAATTTTAGAGGTCTTATAAAATAAAATGAGATATAAAATACAATGAAATGAAAAATGTAAATAAAAAACAGAGGTAGAGAAAAGAAAGGGGGAAAATGGAAAGAACAAGGAGAGGTACAGAAATAAGATTAATAAGAAAGAAGAACCAATTGAAAGGGAAGTTTGCTTAAGCTTTATGATTATATTATCTCTCCATTAAAAGCTCATGGTACTTTCACTACTATCTGCATTGTGGGCCTGGACTTTATATTTTCAGAAAAGCAGAGGTACAGAGAAGGTTCTGGGCCTAACCTCAGTTCAGACTACAGGATATTGGGGAGCCCAGGGTTATAAGCACCTGAAGTTACCCTGGATGTTTATTTTTTTTTAATTTAATCTTTATTGGTACATTATGAATGCACATCATCATCACACTCAACACTGAGGGTTTGTACCACAACATGACATGACTTGATTTTCATTTTTCCCCTTTTCCCCCAACCCCCTAAATACATAATCTTTGTTTCCTTTTTTCTTTATTATTATCACATTCATTTTCCCCTTGTTATTTATCCCTTCTAAATATTTTCTATTTCACAATATCAACTATACTTACTACAACTCATTTACAACTTCATTTTCTAGTGCCAGAGAAAAGATATGACATTCATACATCTGTGACCTGTTTATTTCACTTATGAGAACATCCTCAAGGTACATCCATTTAAGTATGAATGACTCAATCTTATCATTTTTAATGGCAGAGTGATACTCCATTCTATAAAAGAACCACATCTTCTCTATCCAGTCCGCAGTTGATGGACATTTGGGTTGTTTCCAAGATTTAGCAATCACAAACTGAGCTGCTATAAACATGGGTGCACATATGTCACTGTAAAATGAATCTTTTAATCCCTTTGTGTATATACCTAGCAGAGTGATGGTTGAGTCAAATGGGACCTCCAATCCTTGCTTTTTGAGGAATCTCCACACTGATCTTCTTAGAGGTTGTACAGGTCTGTATTCCCACCAGCAGTGAAGAAGGGTTCCCTTTTCTCAGCATCCTCACTAACATTTGTTGCTAGCTAATTCTGAAATAGCAGCCATTCTTTGAGGAGTGAGATGAAATCTCAGCATTGTTTACATTTGCATCTTTCAAATAACTAATGATACTGAACATTTCTTCATATACTCCTTAGCTGCTCTTACTTCTTCCTCTCAATCTGTTCATTTCAGATGCCCATTTTCGAATTGTGTCTTTAAATTGGGATGGGCTGATTTTTTAAAGTTCTTCATATATTCTAGATAGTAGCCCTTTGTCTGAGGAACAGGTGGTACAGATTCTTTCCCACATTGTTGTTTGTCTTTTTTTCTCTGTAGGTTAAGTGAAATATATCAAACATATAACCTCAAGTACCACATGATTTCTCTCATCTGAGAAATCTAAAGTATAAATAAAGGCAAAATTTTAAAAAATAGACTAAAAGATTCAGGGAAACTGATTTTTTGAAAATAGGAAGGAGATCAGAAGATTAAAGAAAGGGAGTGGAGGGGAAGGGAATGGGGACATAAAAATGAATTAACATGTATCATGTAAAAGTATCAAATACTCACAATGAAAATGATCTATGTGTCATAAACATATACTGTACTGATAAATAAAAAAAATTCAGTCACTTGAGTGAAATAGACATAGACAGAGACAAATAGACAAAATGAGAAAACAAGGTTCAAATTTCCAAAGAATAAAATTGTTATTTGTGATGTTTTAAAATCGCATCTTATTTTATTCAGTGAATTACAACTGGTGTTTTGTTTGGAAAAAAAAAGTAAATTTGATCCTTTCTCAGAAGATTCCCTATATTAGTTTCCAGGTGACTAGGACTGTGTCCAAACTGTACAAATTCTTTAATCTAGCATTTCTGTTTTACATATTTCCTTTAGTGAAATAATCCCAAATATGAAATATATCTATACATAGATGATGCACAATAATACCCCCACATATCAGTTTGCTAGCAAATCTTTAAAAACAGCTAAAGGTCATCAATAGGGGAGTAACCAAGACTCTTAGTGTCCTTAATAACTAAATATCCATCAAGTATATTTAGAGATGTCACTCTTATGAGGGAAAGATGACCACCCATGTTGAATTTTTCTAAAGACGAGAAGAAGAAAAACAATAGCTTGACCATGTGCATATAAAGTCATAAGCATGTGTGCATACAATGTGAAATAAAATTCATTCAAGTGCTCAGGGTGATTTTCCCTGGATAATAGGCTTCTCAATGAATGTTTACCTTTATTCATGCACTATTATAAATTATGGGGATATTTATGATGAGAAGCTATATTTTTTGCAAGAGTCACTGAACTACTAAGAAAGCTGTATTACAAGTATGGCAGCTGATATGGCTTTTATTGCAGATTTACACTCTTCTAAACATAAATCGGCTCATGTCACACACCTGCTCGAGACACATTAATGGCCTCCAACTGAATTGGCAATAAAACCCAAGTTCTTAATACAGTCTAGACCATGACTGCACAGTCTTCTCCTCTGTCCTTCACCCCTCATTCCCCACCAACTAACTACACTTAAACCACTCTGGCCTGACTGCCCCTCAGTTCTGTGGACACCCTAAACTTGCCTTCCAGTGCGGCATTGCTGAATCCTCTGATGGAAAGACTTTGCAGTCTCCTCCCAAGTTATCTAACTCTGCTTCGTAATCCAGCCACATTATCTCCGTTACACAGTCTCGGACACAAGTACTGCTCCACCTCAGCCCTTATTACCAGGCTCACTTCTATGTTTGTTCATGTGTCTCTGCGAAGTCACGTTCCCACTGGACCATCAGCCCCTGGTGAAGAGTAACCCACAGCCTGATACCTGCTTGGTTCCACAGAGACTCACTACATCCCTGTCAAGTGAGTAAGTACAAATGAAATAATAGAGCAAATGGGAAAAACCAAAAATAACACCTCGCATCTCTCAAGAATATTATAATAATGTGCTTGTATCATTTTTTCACTTATTTCTGATAAAAATTATTTGCACTTGGTTATCCATCGCTTGTGAAAATATGAAAAAACAGAGTTTTCCAAAATAGGTACATAATGAAAATGTTGATGCCATTCCCAAAGCCCAGGCTTCAGCTCTATAGCCAGCTCCATGGGCTCGGGGTAGAGGGCCAAGCCCAGGAAGACTTGCCTGCGGACCAAGGCAGCACAGTGCCAGGCAGAGGGCTTGGCACCACGCTCACACTCCACACGGTTTACAACAGAGGCTTCTTGGCCCACCTCAGTAGGCTCCGGACCTTTCTAGCTCGATTTCCAAGGGACAAATCAGCAAAAAACTTGAGAACTGCTGTATAATCTTTCATCTTTAATGTATTTCCTTGCTTTTTTATTAATACATGTTTTCAGAACACATTGTTTATATCCATCATGGGAAGTTGGCACACGTACCTCACAACTCTTTTTTTTCCTTGACCTTTCTCCTCCCTCTTCCCTTTACTCCATTTTGTTTCCCTTCCTATTTGCAAAAGATTGTTCTCTTCTTTTTCCTATTATATAGTCTTTATTTTGCTCTTTATTGCCTTTAACTTTTATACCAAAGCTTATTGTTTAAAAGCTTAACTATCCATCTGGCAGCCACTAGATATCAATGTATAAAAATTAAATTTTCCACCTGTAGGCTGTAGTCTATGAAAACCATTCACATCTATACCTACAACTCATATATGTTGCATACATAGAAAAACACGCACATACTTGCCATACAACATTTCAGAATTATTTTTCTATAGAGCTACAAACATGCTTCATAAAATAATAAAACCAAGCAAATTCTCAGGCTTGGTTTATTTTTAAAATTTTATGAATAAGCATAAAATCATGTATTTACAAAAAAAGAGACAGAAAGCATTTTAGTAGGTCAAAGAAGAATATCATGCTAAATAAAATATTAGAAAACAAAAAACAGCAAACACCCTATTTGCCTGTGTTATGTTTTTTCTTTATATCCAAATGATGTTGATATTGTTGAATGATGATCTATTGTCTGTGAAAACTCACAACTTTAGGAGCCCAGATATTTTAGAAAAAGATAGATTTTAGTATATTATGTTTGAAGCAAAACAGACACTATTTTTATGCCAAATAAAATTTAGTGTCTTTTCTCTTAGAATAATTTTATTCTGAATTTTACTACATATTTCAGAAAGAGCCATGCTTTACAAATAGAAAATGGAAAACCCCTGTGGCAACAACAACAAAAAAATCAGTGGAAAGTTGTATCATTTAATTTCTGACAAGTCATAAGTTACAAACCATTATATTATTTCATTATGAAACAATCTATCACATGACTTATTTTCCCAAAAACACTTAAGAAATAGCTCAGGAATTTAAATTTTTCATTGGAAATATCTCATAAACACTTTAGGCACTGGATTTTCCATCATTTAAACAGTGTGTGTGTGTGTGTGTGTGTGTGTGTGTGTGTGTGTGTGTGTGTGCGCGCACGCCCAATAATGCAACAAAAATAATCTGCAACTCTAGAAGCAATAAAAAGAGGTTACTTCTCAAGCTGAAATGTAGCTCAAAAATGTTTCAATTAATTCCAGATTTAGCCATAACATCTTTAATACTCTACACATAGACTATCTCATTCCTTACAGATGGGCATCTTCTCATAAGTGATATTTTCCATATGTCAGAGAGGCAGTGCTTATCATGAAATGTTACTCACAAAACTATAGATTCAATCATTTCTGGCTTCTTTTCTTGAGAAGGGAGGACCAGCCCTACTCTAAGATCACTGACACAGTGGCTTTCTTTTTCTCAGGCTTGCTCGTTTTGCTAGAACTCAGTGTCAGCCAAGAACATCAGCAAGGTTTGAGGTCACAAAACTCTTAATATTTAATGCATTTTCATTTCATACTGGTTCCAGCTGCACCCAATGAGAGATCAAAGATCCCAAGGCTTATCTTTCTTCTTAAAGGACTAAATTTAAATTCTCATCTGGCTCTGGAGAGAAGATTCTCTAGCAATCTCCACAGTTTCCAATTTTAAGTCCAGGCAACTGGGATCTCAAGAGAAAGCCGTTGGTTTTGAAGACAACATTAAATCTGACCAGCCCCCCTTCCAAGGCCTCATGCTCTGGACAGCCTGGGCCTTGAAAAAGACTCTGCAAAAAATCAGTCTTTTTCCTATTCCATAGCTACATAAAGATGTCTTCTCATGTCTGTGTGCTTCCAAAAATAAGAGGCACTAGAAATGTGAACCACCAGCACAATCTGAAATTCATATATCCAACTGGCCTAATAGAGCTCCCTTGATTCCAACAATACAACAATGCAGCGAATTCTTGGGTTATGGCAAACTGCCTTTGCATCCCTTGCACTCTCGGATGTTCCTCAGACCATCTCACCAACAGCACTTGTGGATGGCTTTCTGGGGTGGATTCTGCCATGAGAGGCTTCTTACAGGCTGTCCTAGGGTAAGACTGACTGATGCACTCTCAGAGAGACCGTGTTCTTCCAGGAGCCCCAGAAGGCTGTCCCAGCAGTTAAGTTATTCACAGCACATGGTACTTTTATCCGATAAGAGACCTGAATTACAGGAATAATGAAAGAAAAGGATTTTCATTTACAGCCACTTAAAATCAGAATACAACAACAGAATTGACTTAATTGAACTCTGAGTAAAGACAGACCTCCAGAGAATGACATCATACACTAGATGCTCTGAGAATGACCGAGCGTGGAATATAAAGAATTGTCAAACTAAACTGGCACAGTTCTGCATGCCTACAATCCCAGCTGAGAGGCTGAGGCAGGAGGATCACAAGTTCAAGGCCAGCCTGGGCAACTTTGCAAGAGTCTAGCTCAATTAAATATAAAAGGCTGAAGATATAGGTCAGTGGAAAAACATTTTCATAGGCTGTGTGAGGACCTGGATTCATTCCTCAGTACTAAAAATTTAATTCAATAACTAATAAATTATTACAAAACACGTACTTTTGCAGTAGTTCTGAGTTTGAAGTTACACATTTATTCACATGTGTTCCTGCCACTAAATCATTAACATGATAAACTCAGGGCCTGTGGCTCTTCACCTCACCATGAACTCCCAGGGACTGACTCAGCAGAACACGGAAGATATTCAGTAAATATTTGTTGAGTAAATTCATTAATAATCTCCAGTGCAAGAAAAGTTGATATTCATATCAATAAGTACTGTGTTATATTGTTCTGTGTATCAAGCTTATTTTCTGTCTTGATATTCACTTGAAAATTATTGGGTCTTGTAGCAAAAGGTTCTCTTCTGGCCCCATTTCTGGTTACATTCCCACCCTCCCTATTAGTTGGGCAGAATCTGTCCACTGAGTCCTAGAGAACTGAATGCAGGCAGCACGGGAGAGGTGACGTCTGGGTGGGACAGACCATGCCCGTCCAGGCTCACTCTCCGGTGCGTGCCACTGAGTGCAGAGGAGGCCGAGGCCCACGACGGTGCCGAGCCACACAGGAAGTGGGGCCGGGCCCCAGGGGCCACATGGAACAGCTCTGAACGCTGCTCACGGGGCGTTATGAAGCAAAGGAAAACCAGCTTCTATTATGTCAGGCCATTAACACTGGGCCTATTGGTCTCAGCGAGTAGTGAATATTTATATAAAATAATTAACATTTGAAATGAGAGAACATGATTAAGTGTTGTGAAATTACATTCCCCCAAATATTCTTTAAATTTTTTTAAAATGTTAAATGAAAAAGCAGAGAAAATGAGCAGGCTTGAACATGATGAGATCCAAACACCTCACCTCCTTATCACTTGCTTTCACTCCATCTTCATGCCACATTTACAAATCAGGGAAAGAGAATGAAATTTTGAGCAAATCAGAGGTTGAATTATGTGGTAGTTCCAGATTTCCTCACTATGGATTTTATATCATTAAGTTCTCTCATCAGCTTCCAAGCTAGTATACTGCTCTTTGACTAAAAGTTCATTCTGCACAATTCCCCTCTTACCACTTCTTCATATCTATATTTAACTATGGTAAAGATCTTTTTTTCTTTCAAGGTTTGTCCCATAAAATACTGAATTAATTCAAAGTTGAACTCATTATCCTGGTGCCACTCTTAACTTCTGACAGTGTGAAATGATTCAAATGATCCCTTACGTCATGGGTACAATATTCCTCTCTTTAGAGCTATCAGATAACATCTCTGTTGACCAAGTGAACCAAGAAATAAGATGACATTTTCACATAATTTTGGAGATAAAGTAAGAATTACCCTAATGTTACACAAATGATTACCTTTCTTTTCTTTCCCTACCATTATGGTTTGATGGTGTAAGAAAGGAAATGAATGTAAGTCCAGATTTTTCAAGCCATTCTGTGTAGTTGTGCCTGGACACCCTCAGTGTTTTGTCAGCCCCCTTCTTCTTCCCTTTCCGAAGAAAAACCAGATGCAGGACTTGGAAGTCATCAGCATCAGTATGAAATCCTGAGGGTATCATAATCAGTTTTGTCTCACATGAAATATCCTGAAGAAATAGAAAGGGAGAAAAGGTTATTTTGGCTTTTGCCTATGTTTTTTTTTTTTCCTGCTGATTTGGCCAAACGTGTGTTATCACAACAGTGCTCTGCCACTCTTACAAGGTTGGCAGTAACGGCCTAATCTGTTAATGAAGTGATGATTAGAATCTAAAACTGTATTTAAGGTTCAAAAAAACTTGAAAGGTAAAATTAAAAATATGAAGGAGCTAACATAAAAGTCAAAATAATTAAAGTCGATTTACAAACTATAATTCAATGTCAGAATGAATGTCTTAGCTATTCTTTTATTTTTCTGATAATTGAAAAGAACCAAATTCCTACCATTTTGGAGCAAAAGAAAATATTATTTGAAAAACTAGAAAAACAACCATGATGTTTTCTCCCTAAATAGACTTTCTTATTTCTGTCTTCATACATCTCCTTGGACTAATAGCCTTAAAAGGAAGGCATATTTTCCTGGTTTTTCATAGCTGCCTTATTTTGTGAAGAAATCACTCCAGGAATGCCATGACTATGTAGAGAATTCCTGGCATGTAACTTACCATACGGACTTTTTAAAACTTTGGGGATGTTGGACAAGTAAATACTCTGACAGCAGTGATCTTTTGCTATTGCCTATTGCCTCACTTAGCTGCCATGGAAATCATGGACAGGAGAAACAACACAGATCTGCTTCCCCTCTGAATATAAACCATCCATCCCCACTCCAACTCCTGCACACTCTATCTTGGAAACATAGATAGATAAATTTCCTCAGCCATTTGGTCAGATTTTAGTCTGTCCAGATGAAGTATCCTCCTCCACCACTAAAGAAGCTTAGTCTCACCACAGTGGGCTACATACTCATGTGAAGTAGCAGAAAGTCAGAGGAACTCCTAGAGTAACAGAACTACACATGTGTTTGATCACTTGCTCTATTTTCAATTTCCTGAAACCTTAACACAGACCTACCTGTTAGTTCAGAGCTTCTGTCACTGGAACATGCACACAGGGTGTGAGGGAAAAATGTATCCTCCTCAGGTCAACTTTGTGTGGGCTGTTGCAGGAGAGGAATGCAGGAAGAAAGCAGTGTGGGTTCCTCGGAGTCCCCACCTCCCGTCCGCACTTATATTGGTCCACTTCACATTTCTATAACCACTCTGTGAACCTGCGTGTAACATCCAATCTGGTCCTGAGGCAAGGGCCTCACACTGCTCCGGCTTCATTCCACATTCCTGTTCATAGCATCACAACAAAGAACAAACTAGGTCACAAAACAATTCATAGAAGAAGATAATGCACTCAAGATGTATTTAACTCAGTGGTTCCAGTGTCTGCCTGGCATGCACAAGGTCCAGAGTTCAATCCCAGTACCACGTATCAATACTGAATGTGGTGGCTCACACCTATAATCCCAGCACCTGGGAGACAGAGGTAGGAGGATCACTGTGAGTTCGAGGCTAGCCTGGGCTACATAGTGAGGTCAGGGCCAGATTGAATTACAAAGCAAGACCCTATCACAAAAACTAAAATAAAAAAAGAAGAAAAAGAGGAGGAAGAAGATATATTCATAAAGCAGATGTATTCATTTGTTAGGCCCTCTATGACAAAGTGTCTCAAACTGAACAATGCTTTTAACAGACATGTGTTGCTTCATAACACTGCAGATAGAAGTCTAAGGTCAAGGTGTTGGTGGGATTGGTACCTTGTGAGGCCTACAAGACAGAAGTGACTCCAGCCATCTGTTCAGGTGGTTTGCTGGCAACTTTGGGCATTCTTTTGCTTGTAAAAGCATCACCTTAATCTCTACCTTCTCTGTGTCCAGATTTCTATTTTTTATAAGGGTTTCAGTCACACTGGTTTAGGGTCTATCCTAATGACCTCATCTTTTAATTAATTATATCTCCCACTCTTATATTTCCAAAAATGATTACGTTTAGAACTAACAAAAGTTAGAATGCCAATATATAAAATTTGGAGGGATAAAATTCAGATTATTACAGCAAATAAAAAAGAAATGACTTTATATGTTTTCATAAATAGAGAAGAGATGGAAGGTACATAGCATACATAAATTTAACTGTGACTGGCTCTGGAATTAGCTGGCCTTGAGGGGTGGTTATTATATATTTGATTATACATTTGATTTTGCACTAATTATTGTGAGTAGGTATTAACTTTGTAATTAAAAGCCTAATAAAAACTGTAATGAAAACTTGAAATAAATAATATATTGCTGGGAACCAGAACATTTCTCCAATTATTACATTTCCCTTCTTCCTTTTAATCTATTTCTGAGAAATATGAAAATGATGACTCCCTAAAAATCTAGAATGCAAGAGCTGTATACTTATGAAAGCAGGAAATTTGGATGTCAACAAAACCATCAGAAGACAGACTAGGAACAAAAATCAAATAGAATACACAGAAGAATATCTTTAGTAACTGACTGAATAAATATAAAAATTATTGGTTTGAATGAAGAAATAAAAATTGGAATAAAGAAAAAAGATTTCTTATGAAGAGTCAGAAATAAAACATTGCCTAAAACCAAAGATCTGTTAAAATGTTGGGTGTGAATAGGATAGAAAATTAAATAGAGAATAAACATTACAAGATTTAAGAAGGCCTGAGCAGAACATGTTTCACTTAATGAAACAAACTAAATGTGGGCAGAATAATAACATCTTCCTCAAAGATGTCCATTTCCTAATTGTATATGTTCCATTTTATCTTTAAGAGCTTTTGTAGGTGTGATGAAGGTTCAGAGTTGAAGACATTGCCCTGGGCACTTACATTCCAGGTGAATCCAATCTAATACCATCAACCCTCAAAAGTAGAGGTTGTTTTGATACTTATTTAGAGAAATGAAACAGAGAAGACAGAGTTAAAGTAAAAGAAGAATTAAATCCATCTCTGATGATCTTAGCAATGGACAAAGAACGAAGGAATGTAGGTGGCCCTAGGAGCTGGGAACAGGCAGCCCTTAGCTGTCATCCCACAAGGACAGGGTCTTTCATCACCACAGCTACAAGAAAGTAACACTGCCAGCCACCTTGCTATGGTTTGGATAGTGTAAGTGGGTTCCCCCAAGACTTACTTCTGTGTTGGAAGCACAGTCCCCAATCTGGCAATGTTAAGAGGCAGCAGAACCTTTAAGAGATGGAGCATAGTAAAAGGTTGCTGGGGATGCTTCCCTCAACGGAAACTCATTCTTGTGGCCCCCAACTTGATTTCGTGAGAGTGAGCTGTGTGTGGTCCAACTACGAAAAGGCTAGGCTCTATCCAACTACGAAAAGGACCAAACGTAGTTGGCATATATGGTATTCTCCAACCTCACCTCTAGACTCCAGCTTCCTGTGTCACCATGTGATCACTACCACCACCGTGATATCAGCCAGGATGAAGGTCCTCAAGAGAGCTAAACCACAGCTATCACACCTCCAGCACCGAGGACTGAAACTTCCCTTTGTGAAGAGCTCAGCCTCAAGTATTTTATCAGAGTTACAGAAAACTAACACTGGAATGAACCAAAAACAGATTCTCCTCTGGACTCTCCTGGGAGAATACCACAACTCTGTCCATGCTGACCTTAGCTTGGAGGTACTTACACTGAACTCATCCAGAGAAATACAGTAACAAATTTATTTATGAAAATTGTTTTAGCAACAATAGCAAAGTAACACTAAAGAGCTGTAGGACTTATGATTATATAGATTTATTTTTATTAGTGCATTTTTCAGTACCTGATGATTATGCACTTTATGGGGAGTTGACACACTCACATGACATTTCTTACTTTTTTCATCCTCTTCCTTCCTCCTCTCTCCCTCATCTTTCCATCTCTTTGTTACTTTCTCCTTAGCAAAAGATCTTTTCACTTTTTTCTACTACCTATCATTCATTTTACTCTAATATATTTCCATTTTGGACTTCTTATATGAGAAATAATGCAATATTAATTTTGCATGCCTTAACATTATGGTCTGAAGGTGCATCCATTTTCCTAAAGTAACTCAAGTTTACCCTTGATGGAAGACTAGCATTCCATTGTGTACAATATTCAGATGACTGTGCTGAGTGTTCACTATTTTCATTGCACAGTACATTCTGTACTGAATCCTGATGGTCTTTACTATAGCATGTCTTCTGTATGTCTGTGAGTCCATGTGTCTTTCTTTACATACGAATGAAAGTCAAGGAAACAAAACCATCTTTTTAATTTCATATAGCTCATTCAAATCAGAGGATTTTGATCTGTTACTATCAATGAAACCATCCACGAGAAGAATGAAGGACATTCTCCTAGCAGTGGAGTATGCTGCCCACCATACGCCATCTCTGCGCAGTTTCCGGGGGCAGCATCCAGGCAGCAACCGCAGAGAGTTGGTGGTGCCATCAGTAAACAAAGGAATCTGCCTGGTCCTCATCCAGGTGAAGTCTGCTCCAGGAAAGCCAACATGCAGCTTGGACAGAGGGCTAGCACAAAAGAGAGGCAAGCCAGTGCTTGAGGTAGTGCTGAGATGGCTCAGGCCAAACAGCACCTGCTCCAGAAATGGCTCTTCATCCTCTTCCCAGAGGGTCCCACCTCCCTTATGTAGCACTTTCTGATGGCAGCTTTCTGTGCTGCCTTGTGCCATGCTTGCTTATCACATGCCTTATCTCTTGAGTGCAGTTAACTTTAGCTGAAAAACTGTCACCTGCAAGACACTTACAGAAGTGCTTTATCTGCATTAGCTTATTTTATCCTAATTAATAGGCACATGTCCACATATGATAGACAGTATAATTACTGGCAATTTTACAGGCAGCGTCTGAAATCACAATCACTACTAATAAACAGCAGAGCCAGTATTCAAAATCAGCTGCTTGCCTCCCAACTCATCCTCTGACACTAAAACTCTTCAAGGGTAAAATAAAAACCCTTACGTTTGCTCCCGGTTGATTCACTGCATCCCTGAAACATAGCAAAAGTTTGATAAATAGTTGCAGAGTGGACAAAAAGAGGCCATGAGAAGGAAAGTTTCAGAAAGAAAAATATGACTAATGAAAGGCAGCACCTGCTTAAAATTTGGCCGATGGTGTCTCTGAAATACTAATTTAAAAGAATTAGTTTCTACTATACTTGACAAACTGCTTCACGAAAATTGAATGATAATACTGGTACATTCTAATTTCTAAAATATCAGTAAGTCAACCCAAAGGACTGAAGATGGAACCTGATAGGAAGTGTTACAAAGAAGATAAGTCATAGGGAGAAAGGACGCATCGTTGAACTCCTGCCACCTTCGCTTATCACCCCAGAGTTCTGTCCATGTGGCCCAGTGACCGCTGAGTTCACAGTGCAGGAAGATGGTCCCCTTCACCTCCAGGGGTAGCTGCACCACCCTCAGCTGAGTGTGCATCTTGAGAAGGTCAAGTCATCATTGAATCCACAAAGTATTCTGCTCTAGTAACATTTGTTCAAAAGCTCCACTTCCTACCAATGTTATAAATTTCATGAAAGTCAGAACAGTACTGATTTCACTCATGGCTCCATTCCAAGCTCTGCTTCACAGTTAGGGCTCAGTATTTATTGAATGAATCTATAAACAGGCTAACATCTCTGTGAAATGAATTAATTCATTCTAAGAAGGTAAGTGATTGTATTTGTAGGTGTTTTTATTTGATTTTAAATATTTTCTCCAATGCCACTGTACATGTTTAGTGACAAGATAAGAAAACTCCCCAAAAAAGTCAATTTAAAAGATCAGGTCCCCTCAACTTTCTCTCATCATTTTAAAATGCTGCTGCCATACTTTCCACAGATACATTCATTATGAATGTAACAAGAGGTTGAGTGGTACATTGGCTACGAAGCTGGGTGTTTTGACTTTTCCTTGACATGTCCAATGTAGCGGATTCTTGCCTCTTGCCCATTCTCTGACTTCTCCATGCTCCCGACTCCTCTAACTGGCTCCTCTCATAATTGCAGGATAGATTCCAAAGTTCTAGCTGGTCTCTTCATGCAGCCAGATACAGGGATGAATATGTAATTGCACTTTCTCCTGAGTTATGTGAAAGATCAAAAGAGGCTTTCTCCTGAGCCTCTCAGCAGATACTGCATTTTTATTGGTCAATTGGTCATTCTTATTGTATCAATGCCCCATTCCTAAATTAATCACTGTCAAGGTGGAGAGCATATTGCGACTGGATTAGATTTATCAATTTTCACTCTCTGGGGACAGGGAAGGATTGAACCTGGGGATCATACCATCTAACTACTGAACCAAATTAATTTATTGTGAAAGGACGAAGTGAGAGAAAGGCTGTGGAATTAATTGTTACAAAGAATTTTGACTAAAGCAAGAACATCTGACTATGTGACCACCTTTATGCACAGAGATCCACTAACAACCATGCGGGTCCCCCAGCCTTCTCCCATCATCCTGAAGTGCTGCTGCCTTGTTTGACACAGATACATTCTTTCTATGGCATCAGTCTTGTTTTAACAGAACAGGAAGGCATAATTTTCACTATTATAGGTCTCTCGCCTTTCTAAAAAGTCAGATTCCAGTCCCCCTGGGATTCCACATTCCTAACCATATAAGATGCTATCCTAGCTTCCAACTTCTCTTCTCTTCTGTCTCTCTCTGTTTCTCTGTCTCTCTCTCTCTCTCTGTCTCTCTACCCACCCACCCCCCAATTTTGTATGCCCACTTCCTACTCCTGTTATGAATACTGTTGTTCTTTGTATGAGCTCCTCTCCTGGAGAAATCTTTCGGGCCATTTATTTTGAGATCTGATATCCTCCTCTGTGAGTGGATTATTTGTCTTCAGAAAACTGCAAAGTTTGAAGAAGCTGAACCAAAGTTTGAAGCCTGCCCTTCACCTTCAGCAACCAGTCCAGCGATAATCACCATGAGCACACTGATTGTGAATGGCCCTCAAAGGTACCCAGAAGCACTTCACCTCTTCAGCGTTGATTGAGCCTGGACTGCAGCCCGGGCTTCCTGCTCGGATGGTCGGTGATGAGCTATAATATAAGAGGAAAAGATGATTACCGTGCTGCTGCTCCAGTCACAAACCAGAGAAAGCATGGTTTGAGACACCTATACCAAAAATGAAAATATAATAATGATGAAAGTTTCAGGATCTCCGTGGGGGAGACAGCAACGTGCATGTGTGCTCTGACTCTCAAAGGATAAATTAAATTTGGCTGCCTGTTGGAAAGAAGTCTGTGGGACAAGCAAACCTCCTGTCAATCCTAATTACCTTGCTGGGCTTGATTTTGTTCCTGCAGGCTCTTTGCTGTCTGGCATCTGCAGCCCAGATCCTAGCCAGCCGAAGAAGATTGAGAGGCAGGCCTTGCACTTGAGCCTGTGAACTGTCACTCCGTTTCTCTTTAGGCTTGTGACAAGGTATGTCGCTCCAGCGGGCTGTCAGTTTGATTCCTGACTTGCCAGCTGTGTGCACAGGTCTTTAAAAAATCATACAGGAGGCCTGATCTGGTCCAGTAAGAGATGACAAAAAGCAATCACTGCCTGGGAAAACAAGCAAAGAAAGAACAGCACAGCAAAGGCTTGTGACAAATTAAGCAACTCATTTTGTGACCAGTAACTATGATGCAAAAAAGAAAGAGAAGCAGTTTTCTTCCAAACTTACAAATTAACACTGTAAATGATCCGTGTGGCCATGAACTTGAAAATCAAGTCTGTTATCTGAGTTCATGTGTTGAAATAGTGCGCTGCATTGATAAAATCCTTTGGCTCCATTACTTTCCACCGTTTTGATCCCAACTCATCCTGTGAACTGCAAAACTAAGAATTCTTTGTTGTCCACGACATTTTCCCGAGGGTTAACATCTTTCTTGCTTCAATTAGAGAATCATTTAAAAGATCAGCTCGAAGATTAGCACCAAAGCATATTTCCTGTGACCATTTTAATGCCAAGAGTGGAAAGCAAAGAGTTTGCTATCACTATAAAGATTTTTAAGACTGAGAGGAAAGAGGAAATTTCAATGCTCTCTACCACTCAATTGTAAACAATTCTTCATTCTGCAACACTCAGAAAAACTCTGCCCTGGTAGTTTAATAGACAAGTTCTAGCAAACCTTTAAGGATCAGATAATTTTAATATTATGTAAACTGTCCCAAAGAAAGAGAAAAATAAAGTTCATACCGTAGAACTAAAAATCTTGACAATGACAATATATAAGATAACTTAAGAACGACAAACTATGGACAAATCTCACTTTTGAATATACATATGAAAACTTTGAGTGAAACATCAGTTTATACTTTATAATCTGTAAAATAAATACATCATGATTAGAAACAGTTTTTGTAATAACAGAGGGGCTGCCGAACTTTTGAAATTCTACTTATACAATTTTCCACATAAGCATATTTAAAAAGGAAAACATATAACTGTCTCGAAATGCACAGAAAAACATTTAATTAAGTTTAAATAGAGGGAATTTTCTCAATCTGGTCAGAGCTCCTCAGTGCATACCTGCCACAAACACATACAGTTCTTAATAATGCCCACTTCACAAGGAGCTCTCTTTTCCTCCAATTTAGCTGATAATGTTCTCCTTTATAGATGAGTAGCATTCCATTCTTGAGACCTTTAAGTTAAATACCTCAGACACAGAAAGTTAAATATCACATTGTTTCTCATATGAAAAACCTAAAATATTAAAAAAATTAAGGAGTAAAATAAAGTAGAATTAATAGAAATCAACAGGCTAGATATTGTAGACACAAGATAAGGGATCAGATGAAGGTGGAGGAAGAGGAGGCAACAAAGAGATTCAAAAAATGACAAAAAATATGATACATATTTGTACCAATTCTCCAAAGTGAGTATAAC
The DNA here is from genome assembly GCA_004026965.1 of Petromus typicus. Classification (NCBI taxonomy): domain Eukaryota; kingdom Metazoa; phylum Chordata; class Mammalia; order Rodentia; family Petromuridae; genus Petromus; species Petromus typicus. Next base: position 20,916 of record PVIR01011506.1, read on the forward strand.
TATTACATATTGTACAAATGAATGACTTTGCAAATAAATTAATAATTTTCTTTATAGCCAGGAAATAAGCATGTGATCTAGTTGTTATCCACCACCCCCACATTAACCTGGGTGTCTTTGTCAATACAGTAAGAGAAGAAAAAGTGATGAAATATGTAAAAACTACAACAGAAAGAAAAATCACTATTACTAAGTTATCCTTAGACTGTCACAAAAAATATAATTTTAAGGTGAAAGGGGACAATGTTGAGATTGTAACAAAAAAGTAAGGAAACAAATTTTATATATATGGAGGGGGTGGTAGGGTGGGTGGGGCTATGGGAAAAAATGAGAATTAAGTTGTGTCTTATACTGGTACAAATCCCCATTATGGAGTGCAATCATGATGTGTATATTTAATGTACCAATAAAGATAATTAAAAAAAATAAAAAATAAATAAAAGCTACTTATTTAAAAAAAATATATATATATATAATTTTCAATCTAGAAAAAATACAAGCAATTAAAATTAACAAGGAGATTGAGTAATATAATAAAAATTATTATCAATCAATATATAAATTTCTACATAATTGATTTTAAATGCACATTATTCATAACTGATAATTCAGCCTCTGTGAGGCTCATATAAATATGCAGAAGAAGATACATAAAGAATGTTGGAAGGTCTATTAATTAGTAGAATAGAGAGACTATGATGTTTGTATAGTGGAGACCGACCATGTGACAGTTCTGTTGAATGAACCAAGAGCCATGTGTATCAACATGAATAAGTCTCAAAACACAATTTTGATGGAAAAAGGAGTCAGAAAAGGGCAAGTAGGGTCAGAGATTTAGCTCAGTAGTGTTGCTGCTTGCCTTGCAACACAATGTCCTGAGTTCTATTCTCTGTACCAAAAAAAAAAGTATATGATTGTGGCCAAACTGATTAGCTTCTCTTATGTGTAAGATAAGGATAATAATAGTACTTACCTCATGCATTTAAAGGAACTATGTTTCTGAACAGTGCCTGAAACACAATAAGTGTTTTATATTTACCTTCATTATGATGATGGTGGATATGATGAGGAAGATAACATTTGTACATTTTAAAATTTGAAAGTAATACTCTGTGTTGCTTATAGATAACACAGAAAAATTACAAATGAAAATTTTGTAATTGCTAATTGAAAGAGAAGGGAAGAGAAAGAAGTGTAAGAGAATAAGACAGATCAGAAGTAAACATAGCAAAAAAATAACATTAAAATCCACATGGTTTATACAGTTTCATTACATCATATTTTTAGCCAATCCACAATTTCCAAATTTTTCAACAAACTGAGAACTAAAAATACTCAGGAAAAAAAATGGTATCTGTACTGACTGCTTTCCTTTTCATTTTTTCTCTAAATAATATAATAATTATTTGCATTGTATTTACAATATGTAAAGTGTTACAGCTAATCTAGATGTGGTTGAAAGTATAAGGTAGGCAGCACACAGGTTATATGTAAATTCTGTCACAACAAACTCTGGCATTCACTATTTCTGACTCCATAGGAGTCTTGGCTGTGATGCTCAAGTGTGACTTTATTTTATTTATTGGAAATACATTTCATACTCACACACATACGCTTCAGTCAAAAGCTGGAAGAAGAAAGATACCTCAAGAAATTAATAGTGAGATGTCTGGACTGGTAAATGATGAGTGTCTTTTGTCCCTATTTTTTATTAGTTCACACTTGTAGTACACGATTACAATTATTGTGAGGAGGCGTATGTAACACATATTAACTCTCTCTCTCTCTCTCTCTCTCTCTCTCTCTCTCTTTCCACCTCCTACTCCTTCCTTCTTTTCTTGTCCTTTCCAACTCTTGGTCCTCTTCCCATTGCAAAAGCTCTATTTTCATCATTTTTCTCCTTTGATTCAATTTTTTCATTCTTTTCCTCTCCCTTTTTCCTCTTCCCTCCATCTTTTGTTCCCCTATTCATTTGAAAAAGATGTCCCTACTTCCTATTTATCTATCTTCTATTTTGATAAATACATATATATGTATATATATATAATTTCTCATATCAAAGAAACTATGCAATATTTAAGTTCGTGTATCTAATTTATTTCACCTAATATTATCATCTTGCATTACAAGGGCCAGGGACATAGCTTATTAGCAGCATGCCTGCCTTCTTGAAGTTGCATCCACTTATCTATGAATGCCTCAGGTTTATTCACCATATGCTAAAGTTTTTTTTTCTTAAACACTTTTGTGGGTTTTCTAATTTTTCCAAAATAAAACTGCATTTATTTCATAATTACTTTTTAAAATATTTTAAATAAATTAAAAATACATTAAATTAATGAATTTATTACTGTATTATTTTAGTATTAATAAAATTACCAAAAAATTATTATTAATAAAATAATAGGGCCAGAGGTATAGCTCAGTGGTTCTGGTGCCTGTCTTGCAAGTGCAAGGACCTGGGTTCGATCCCTGGTGACTACATACCATACTGAGAGTGGAGACTCACCCCAGCAGCAACCAGTATCACATACCACAGTGCAAGGCGTGGTGGCTCACACCTGTAATCCCAGCACTTGGGAGGCAGAGGCAGGAGGATTTCTGTGATGTGAGTTTGAGGATGAGCAAGGGCCAGCCTGAACCACAAAGTGAGACCCTATCTCAAAAAAAAATAAATAAATAAAAGTTAAAATAAATCTAAATTCTTTTTAGTACTGACTCTGTCTTTGCTTCTCAGCCTTTTGAATAATCAGAAGTTTGAAACTAGCTAATTAGTTATCAGAAGTCTGTTTTATCCAAATTAATCTTCATTTAGATTTCCTTTAATTCAAACCAAATATCAAAAAATCACATAACTTTAATATTACAGAATTTTACTTATTCCAAAATTTACAGTTAAAAATTGTGTTTCCTGTTTTTGTCTTCACACCTTAGTGTTATAATTCATAAGTATCTTAAGGGTGTTTTCACCACTTTCATTATAATAAAAAGCATTTCTTATAAATTTCACATCACCAATATAATCGTATAAGGGTCACAGAAGATCTCTGAATGAATGTCTTAGAAAGCCCAGATCATGCTTGAGTCCTTCGCTCACCTCGAGGGTGAGCCTTCCCCCCATGTCCCTGGGTGGCACCCAGACCCTGTCAGCGCAGGAGCCTAGTCACCCAGCATCAACCAAGCAGCTCAGCATCAGTGTCACACAAAAGAACACCAAAGGCAAACTCCCGCCATTCAGTGAGAAGCTGTACCACTGAAACTCTGCTGGTGTGTTTGTCCTGTAAGTTGTCTTTTCTGAACTAGAACTTCCCAGTGTTGGTCCTTTGGGGTTGTGTTGGGCATTCAGTTTCTCAAAGGTTTGCCATCACTCCCTCAACTTCTTTCTTGGTATTTTGTGTCTGAAAGCATATCTAACACCGAACTAGTCTGCAGAGACCTTGTAATTTATCTTTCACCATGATTACAATTTCTAATCTAACCAGCAGCAGTTCAAATTGAACTCTGATCCAAATGATCAATACCCTCAGGCAACCCATTAGACATGTGAATATTAAATCGTTTTTGGATAAGGGCTGTCCAAATGAAAAGCATATAATTATCATTTATTAACATATATTGAAGCAAATAACACAAAATGGGAGATGTGTCTCATATAACCTATCAGAATTTCAATGACTCTAAGGTTAAGGTTAGATAATATATTTTACATATGAATTAATAACAAATTATGATTAATGTATTTAAGTGCTTATTATTAATAAGCTATACAATTGGTAAGTCTGGTATGTTTGTGAATAAAATACACTTCATTTCCAATTCAATTTTTTTCATTTTTTTTTCCTTTAGAATGTAAAACATAACCATGGTCAGTAAGTAAAAGGATAGTTCAACTGTTTGGTAAGAAAATGACTCCAAATAGCTATCTTAGTTTTCTTGTTTTGTTTACAAATAAAAAGTCTATACACTTATAAAAACATGATATGATATAAAGAATAGAATTTTTTTTAATTTATAGAAGAATGAATTCAATATCCTAACTCAAATGTCAAAGAAAACAACAATGAAGTTCTCCAAATATCTTCTGGTAACTTTTTCCAATAATTAGCAATTTGGTCTTTGGAAATTTTTCTTTATGAGAACACCAATCCCTACTGTTCCAAGATAAATCTAGACAGAAGGTTACCTCTTATGGTATATCTCCCAGAATCCCTGCAGTTATTCATTCAGAATAGAAGAAAGGTGACACAATTCAGTTTTGGATCTGTCCTTTGAAGCATTTATTCCATCTTCCGGACACTGCCTCATAGCTGTGTTAGGACACGTGCTCCAAATGGCAAAGCCTTGAGACGCAGAAGTATCACTTAACTTTATGGGACTTTGCATGAGCCAGAAGGAAACTTTTACTGTAGTAGACCCATAAGATTGGCTTGTGACTACATCAAAGCCTAATCTTTACTAATTTAGACTCTAAGGGTTTTATAGGGATCAGTACAATGAGAAAAATTCTCCAACATTCACACCCTTTCTCCAACCAGGAGTTGGAATCATTTTCTTACCAAACAGTTGAATTATCCTTTTACTTTCTGACCATGGTTATGTTTTATATTCAAAAGGAAAAAGAATTAAATTGCAAATAAAATGTATTTTATTCACAAACACACCAGATTTACCAATTGTATAGCTCAGGGCCAATATTATTAATAATAAGCACTTAAGTCACGCCCATTCTCTCAACCAGGGCTGTGAGTCAAGAGCAGTGCTCCCTCCTGTGGTGCCTGGGTTTCTTACCTCCCTCCACACTTTCACAGATTCAGCCTTCTGACTTTGCTCATTTGTATATCATCGTGTTATCCCAGAATTCCAAATCTGAGTTCTGAAACCTCATGATGCTCTCTCTTGAACCGGAAATGATTAGTACTTTTTAGACATCTGTGGATCACTGTATTTTCCAGGTATAATTCCTTCTTCCCATCATATCCTGTGACACGCAAGCCAAATACGAGGAGGAAGTGTGTGTCTGTTTTTATCTTGGGCAGGACTTGAGAGTGAAAGAAATCAGTTCTGCTTTCAAAACCTTTCCCTGCAGGGAGAGGGTGGGGGAGGAGAGCTCTGCTTCTCTGCGCTGGGAGGCTGATGTAGGCTGTTCCAAATCGGCTTGTACCGCCACACGCCTGTGATCCCCTCACTGATGAATGTGTTTTTCACAAAGCCGACTCAAAATAAAGCGAAACCTACATTATTTGCACCTTCCTGTTTACTCTTTAGGCTTTAACTTTCCGAGTGAATGCTAGCCAATATTCTCCCATTTTCCTTCCATGTGAGCTCTTTTTCCTGACCTTTATCTGAATGACCATTTGATAATGTTTCTCTCATTCTCTTTGAATTAGGGCCCCATTTTCTGTTTTATCTTTCTACACAGGAACCATCTTAACACATCTGCCATGTAGAACTCAAGTCTTTCGAGCAAGATAAAGACTAGCCTGACCTTTCTCCCATCAATTAATCGATATGGTTATGCCACAGAATTACCTTTTAACCTTGATGTTTCCACAGTGCAATAGTAAAGCATGATTTGTGAGGCTGCCCCATTTTATGTAAGGTTAAGAACAACCCCCTGTCTCTGAGCTTTGATGAAGTGTCGCAGCACTAGGCAATTCAGGAGGGAAAGGAGGCTTTTATTGTCTTCATCAGAAATTGCTTTGTAAATCTCCAATTGGAGAAGCAATATGAGCCAAACCCAATGATTAGAATTAACTGCTGGGCTGTTTGCAGATTCTGGTGCTGGGAAGGCCATTGTTAGGGAATGCTCTAGGGTGGAATCATTTCTTCTGAGATGCAGTTAGAAGCATGTGGTTACCCTCTCCTCTCTTGCCATCCTTATCTGTAAGAGAAGTTAGAGATCAGGCTCCCTGGACCTTGGCCTTGTTCTGGCACTTTGCTTTTGGTTCAGTGTGATGGTGTGTCAATATGACCTGATCTTTCTTCACTGGACTCACTTAATGATGGACAACACTGCTATTAACACCCTCTATCAGATCTTCACAGATAGTGTTGCCCACCAGACCCCCGTGTGCATGTAGAATTGTAGAATTTGTTGTTGAGCATATCGTCAATCCATTTTTTTTCACAAAAGAGGAAACTGAGCTCCAGAAATTTACATATTTTGGCTTAGATTCCACACACATTTACTGTTAGACACAGCTCTTTAAAACCACTTTTCTGAGACCAGTACACTTTCATCTCCAAATATTAAGTGGCCACATTATTTCTCAGAAATGTATTTAATTCTGTGACATTTGAAAACTTACCACTTCTTCAGATGGTAATAATGAAATCCAGATTATGCATCTCCTTGAGGCTTGCTTGGCAGCACTGATATCACTTGAATATCAAGATGTACTGTCTTGAATCAGAGAAAAGGAACGCTCATTTCAGCTCTGCCACTTACCAGCCAGGTGACCTTTGGATAGGTATTTAATGTGTCTGTGCTGTAACATTCTCTTCTCTAAAATAAAATCAATACTTCATGAGCCTATGAGGAGATAGAAAGAATTAACACATGAAAATGCATTTCAAACAATGGAAGATGCACCGTAAGCTGCACCTGTGTGTTGTTACCTCATGTTACTTTCCCCGTTCTTTTCTCATATTCCTCCCTGACTCTGGAGTGTCACTCTGGGTTATTGTATTTTATTCTTTCATAAATCCTAAGTACTGTATATCCCTGGGTCTCTTACAACATATATATCACAGAGTTAAGTTCATTTTGAAGACTCACTCAGGGGACAATTAGAAGAGATGCTTTGAAATATATTAATAACAAAAGTAAACCACCACCTATCACCTCATTCATATTCTGATGATTTGGGGTGATTTACAAAGAATAAAGCTAATTCATTGTCAGGATAGGGTCAGGAAGATTGCTGAATACAATTCTCTTTACTTCCAACTTTAAATTACTTGAAACTGCTGAACGCCAAAATCAAATACCTGTGATCAGTTCATAATGTGAACTTTATTATGGATTTCATGATGTTCCCAATGGCAACTCAATCATTAAAGTTTCCTTTTAATAACAGAGCAGTACCTTTCTCTGGAACTTGGCTTGACCAGACATTAAAATGTATTTTGTTGATCTAACAAACACTTGGATAATGTGGGATCCCACGCTAAAAATCACAGAGTTGAGTAGACTGTCTTTGTTTCTTACATTTAAACAGAACTTTCTATGTTATGGAAGTTTTGGTAGCAAACACTGTGTTTTTTAATAAAAACTGCTTCTGAATCTCATGAACACTGATTTCTGATATAAAATTTAGATTTCTGTTAGTTGCCACAATAGAGAAGAGTTAAATTACATGGAATGTCATGTGATCCGAACACTGGTTGAACTTGCTGAGTTTGCAAAAGAGGTTAACTATCTGAAAAATCAGCACATCCTAACGGGGTCCTCTTCTTAGTGCACCGCCCTCCACCAGTCCAGGCTGGAACCGCACCACCAGCAGTGAAGCTGGCCAAATGAGTGCTTATTGGCAAGGATCAAAGAAAAGCTCCTGGTTAGTCCAAAAGGATATTCCATAAGGCAGCTTGGAAGCTTAGGCTCAGGGTCTTCATAGATTTGGCTTCCCATGTATGTGACAGAAAGCAGGGGCTGCAGGAAGACCTTCGATGTCTGGAGTGCAAACTGCTTCATTTGCATTTCACTTTCTCTAAGGTCTCTCCCCCTTGGTTAAGGACCTTATATTATACTTTGTCTCTTGCACTTCATTGGGCCATAAAAATCTATTCTGATATGCTCAGACTTGTAATGTAAGTTACCTGTGCAGAATCTATGCCCTACGTGCCTGACTTTCGCAGTCTCCTGGCTTCAATAACCTTCTCAAAGGCTGTGTTTTGGATTGTTTGTTACCACAGTAGATAACTTCTGAGATAAATAAGCTGAAATTTAAAAATAAAAACCAAAGATATTAATTCTTAATACACTGATAATCTATGATTTCCTGTCAAAGAATACCCCAAATAGTTTTTTAGAGTTTATCCTATTTCATAAAGATGGTAGATATAAATGTAGAGGCTGCCCCCCAAAATAAATACATACTTCAGTAAAAAAAAAAACTTGTATAAATATTTTAATACTAATTTTATTGAGATAACATGAGATTAATACATGTACTGCAATTACAAGAGGTGCTCAAGATGGTGGTCATTAGCTCCCAAGCATTTGTTAGTATGGCGAACTACTGTATGGGTAACGCTGGTCATCGAGATTGCTGCACATGCGTTTTCAATTTCTCTTCTAAGGTCCAGGAGTGCAGTGGATTTTCTGTGACATACAACATTCTTTAGAGTCCCTCAAACAAAGGTAACACCATCTGTTTTTAAAAACATCATACTATTTTCTTTTTCCTGAAGTAACTATACCTTGTTTTTGGCTGACTGTATTTATGTATTTGGAGACTTAGTCTTTGACTTTAGGAAGGTTACATTTCATATAGATAGTAAAGTTTTAGAGATGTGATTATTTCATAGAACAGATAGAGACAGGAATCCAAAGAAAAGCAGGCAAGTCTCTTTTTCTCTTTAATGGAGTTATCAAAGGGATGTGAGTCATCACCACAAGAGTGTGGAAATGGGCATTTATAGCATCACTACAGGGAAATGCTTGGTCCTCTCAAGGAAAGGAATATGGCGATATTTAGGAAGAGCCAGAAAAGTGTGTAAATACTACTCCTAAGTTGCATTTCCAGGGGATTATCTTAAGGAAACAATTTTCTAGGAAACGAAGATGTACTTTCAAAAGATTATGATTTATAAAAATAAAAATATTAAAGACAATATAAGTACCCATTCGTGAGTTATTTTAATCAGTCACTTTTATCCAATGGAATTGTATGAAACTAATAGCAAGGATTGTTATAGATGCACATTACTAATTTGGACAGATGTTCTGAATGATTGTCAGTTGATAAAAGCACATTATAAATCAAACCATAACAAAACACTGATATGAGAGGAGAAAATTGTAGGTATAAACTACAGAGTATACACCAAAATATTATCTGTTGAGTGTTTTTAAGATTATGTATTCAGATGACATATATTTAGTTCTGGTTTCTAATATTTCTATAATCAATATACATAACAACTAGACAGTTTAAAAAGACAGATGGGATATATTTTTAAAGGAATTAATGGCATCTGGAAATGATAACAGCATACATAGAGTAATTATTGGAAGAAAAATATGTCCTTACATCTAACTTGACTTGTCATCATTCTTAAAATCTTACTTTTAAACAAAGACTCTCCAAAGATAGTAAAGAAAATATGGTTATCGAGGAATTAAAAAGGGATGGGGAGAAGAGAAGAGAGGGAGAAGGAATAAGTGAACAAGTGACCGAAGTGCTTTGGAAGCTTGAAACTGCAAGGGCTCAGTCAAACTCTTGCTAGTGCTCTGGAGCCAGTTTGACTTTGTAAAAAATATACCATTCCCTTGAGTTTCAAGATTCATATCTGTGAATTTAGGATTATAACACTATTGATGAGATTATTGTGAGTACTACAGAAGTAGCGTTTTTATGAAGCCAAAGTGGATGCTGCATGTTAGAGGGAACCAAATCAATCCCACCTTCTTACCTTTATCTTTCCCATTCCGTCCAGAAAGGAGGAAGGTAGATCACTTGGACAACAACACAAACTATCCCTAAAGTGCCAAAAAGTGCTATTTGGATTCTCCATCAAACTCATCATACCCTACTCAGTAATCTGCAAAACACCAAGGTCCAGTGGAAAGATGGTGCTGCTTTCAGTATCTTCTTGCAAAACCTTCCGTTTCTGAAGTAACGGTTCATTTTTTATTGCGATTTTAAGTGAATCCTTAGGGTCATGTGCTCCAAAGGATAACTTGTTGGTTCTTTAACCATTTTTTTCTCTTTCAACTTAACCTCTACAGAATACTCTTTATTCCAAATTTGCTCTGAAATATCCATACTTGTGGATATAGAATCCTTAATTCCAAACCATAATTTCAGAGAAATTATAAAATAATTCCAACTCTTTTAAAATAAAAAAGTTTTACTGAAGCAAAAATATTCTGCATATAGACTTTCAACTTTTCTAGTACAAACTGTACATAATTGTGTATGCATATTCATAATTGAGTTCTTAAAAAGGACCGTTATACATCAGCCAAATGGCTGAAAAAATCACCACTAACACACATCATGGAACACACATGTGACATGAATGTGAGAGTCCATTGGGATCAGGACCACTGTATCAACAACAAGCAACAGCAAGAATCAATCAGGAGGGCGTGGGGCTATCAAGCAGCTCTTCACAACTTACCAACCCCATCACACAAACCATGGAATACCCCTGATTTCAAAGAAGATCACCTAAATCCTCTTAAAATACACTGTAGTTAGGTTTCTTCTGATATTTAAACTTCTGGAGAAATATGTCTGACTTTTTTTTCCTGCTTTAACTCATTTTCTTTATCCTTTATACAAATCCTACCTTAGTCACCTTAGATCATGATAACAAAATATCTTAGAATGGATGATTTATAAGCAACAGAAATATATTACACATGGTTCTGGAGGCTAAGATGTGCAAGCAAGACAGTAAATGTCTTGTGAGGATCTGTTCCTCATAGATGGTGATATTTTTGTGCTCTCATATGGCAGAAGAGCAAATGGCTTTCTTTCCTCGACTCTTCTTGGTAATGGCACTAAGTGATCTAGTTATCACCTGGAGTCTCTCCCTCTTAATACTATGGTCACATTGAGGTCTAGATTTCCACATGCGAATTTTGGGGAGATTTCAAGTTTCAGGCTATCCCAGATTTTACCTTCCTTTAAATTTTCCCACATAAAATTAGAATCATTCACTTACAAGATAACATTTCTTTCACCAATACTTCACCATTCTGTTGTGAAAAAGAACTCTTCTCTGCATTTGAGTAGCAATTTTTATATCTTATGTCACATATTATATTCTGTCTTCCATATAGATCCATCATCCCTTCCCTGGAAAAAAATTTGACTATAGAAAAGTAATAATATATCATGAGCCATATATTGGATAGCACCTCTAGCAGTGAAGTTCTACAGGATTGACACAAATCCTAATTCACAACAAGATATTTTTATTTATGCTTTAGAAGCATACCACGCTAACCTTTTATCATATCTATCACCTGCAAATTTTTTTCTCCTAATCTGTAGCTGCCTTTTGATTGTATTGATGATTCCTTTGCTGTGCAATAGCTTTTAAGCTTCCTGTACTCCCATTTGTTTATTTTTATTTTTACTACCTATTTTTGTGTTACCAATACATCATCACTAAAGGCTATACCAAGAATCTTTCCTCCCTTATGTTCTTTCCAAGTTTCACAGTAGCAGGTCATGCACTTAGATCTTTAATTGATCTTGAGTTGATTTTTTTTCTGTATATATCTATATGGTAAGTGTTTGATTTCCTTCTTTTGTATCTAGCTTTCCCAACTCACAACTCAATAGGAAAAAATTAAAAATAACCCAATATTCAGATTAATAAAGGACAAGAATAGAAGAAAATGTGAAGAAGATAAAAAATGGCTAACAGGTATGTGGAAAGGTGCTCAACATCACGCATTATAAGAGATATACAAATTAAAAGTATCATGAATTATCACCCCCTGATAACTCTTGACTCTTATGACTCTTACCAAAAGGTCAAGAGATAACAAATGTTAATGAAGTTGTGGAAAAGAGAAACTTGTACAGTGTTGGTGGGGATGCATATTAGTACTGCCAATATGCAGAACAGAGATTCTTCAGAAACTTAAATATAGAACTCCCATATGATCCAGGAATTCCCCTGCTGAAATATACCTTGCTTTCATATTTATTGTAAGATTATTTCCAAGAGCCAAGATATATAAACAGTTTAAGTGTCTGTCAAAAGATGAATGTATAAAGAAGTTATATATACACAATGGAATACTATTTAGCCTTAAAAAATACAATGCTGCCATTTGTAACAATGTGAATAAGCCAAGAAGACACGATAAAATGTGAAAAATACTTTATGCTTTCCTTTATGTGTAGAATATAAAAGCAGCTGAACTCTTAGGAAAAAAGAGTATAATGGTGATTACACAGTGTTAGGGTCAGGAAATGAAGAGGGAATAGGGATACACACACCCAATGGTACAATATAGTTACATAGATTAAATCTAATGCACAATGTGAAGTCCTGCATTGCACACAAATAATTTTCTATAAGATTAGCTTTTAAGTACTCTCACTATACATGAGTGGAAGAAGTGTCTGTGCTGATATATATGTTAATTTGCTTGACTGTAGCAATCATATCAGTATAGCTCAAAATACCATTTTGTAAACCTTAAGCATATTCCACAAAATATTAATTTATAAAAAAACCTATGAAAGGGCCAGGCATTTAGCTCAGTGGTTCTGGCACCTGTCTTGCAAGTACAAGGGCCTGGGTTCGATCCCCCGGTAACTACATACAATACTGGGTTTGAAAACTCACGCCCAGCAGTAATCAGTACCACATACCACAGTGCCAGGCACGGCGTGGTGGCTCACGCCTGTAATCCCAGCACTCAGGAGGCAGAGGCAGGAGGATTGCTGTGACCTGAGTTTGAGGCTGAGTTCAGGGCCAGCCTGAACTACAAAGCGAGACCCTGTCAAAAAAAAAAAAAAACAATGTAAGGCTACATTTTCATCTAAGGAAGGAAATGCTCAAAAAGAAAAGCTTCTGTATCCCAAAACAAACTTTCCTATACCAAGATAAAAGACTTATTTCAGGGAAACTTCACTGTGAGCAGAGACCGTGTCACTTATTTCTTCTACAAGAATAACTTGTGAAAAGATTTTGTGAGCTGAACATCAGGGGGCTATGAAATCCCTTAGACCATATAAATTCATACAACAAAATAAACATAGGGCAAAGAGCTCCATAAGTACCTAGGTTAAGTCTTGCTACAACTGGCGAGTCACTAAGAATGGGCCTTTTGTTCATTTTGCACGCAATCAAAAAGAATGAGTAATTGACTGTTGCGCCAAGTTGGCCAGCAGAAGTTCACAGGCAATCATCTAAAACAGGAGAAAATGATGCTTTAAAAGGTCCCTGATGAGATTTTGCTTTTCCCTAAGAGACATTAGATAGCGTTCTGTTGAGGCATTTTAAAAACCACTTTCCAGAATAGTGCACCTTCATTAGCATACATTACATTTGCACTTTCCACTCAGGTTGCTCTGAGAAAGAATGGCATCCAGGTTGTTTTGCATTAAATGCACCATAGATCCCATTTGATTCTCCCTCTGTGACAATCATGCTATTTTGTAGCAAAAACATTTTTTGTTTCAGTTTTATGGAATGAGTAATTTTCAAATGATGCAGAGAGGGTCCCTTTGGTTTTTGTCCTTAGAGGAACTGAGCGGCTGAGGGCACAGTCAACTTCCCCAGCCCCTTCAACGGGCACCAAGGTCAATAAATCAGCAAAGGTCTTCGTCTGAGTTATTTCTGTGCAGAGTAAAACAAAGGCAGCAGAGAATAAACCCGGATGTTGTTTATTTGTATTCTGGTGTTTTTTAATTGAATGAGATTGTGTTGCAGACAGTAAATTACTTTTTCCAGGATGGAAAGGAATGAAGTCATTCTGCTGAGGGAAATAGTGTTATCTCTAGACAGAAGATAATACTGCCTAAGTGGCAAAGTCAAGAAGCTTAGAACTACACAAGAATTGAGCTATAAGCTGTCTGTTCCAAAGAAACATAACTGTAATTTGGAAAAAACATCTAATTTGGGGGAATATAGGCAATATTGGAATTTCTTCTGGCCCACAAAAATTATGTACCAATCACATTAGCTCATCTGGAGCAAGAATTTGTAGGGCAGGTTAACATATGAAGTTGACCAAATTGTGAAATAGGAAGAAAATGTTCAAAAGGAAAAAGTGGAGATAGGGGAAAATAAAGAAGGGAAAGAAAAAAATTGATAGTTAAAAAAAAGAGAGGATACAAAGCTTATGTATATATGAGGTGGAGGTTGTAGAAAGGGAAGGGAAAAGGGAAAAACTGAGAATCAAGATGCTTCCTGTACTGGTACAAACTCTCAATGTTGCATGTGATCGTTATGTATATATAACATGTACCAATAAGATCAATTAAAGTGCATACATACCTCATGAAAAGACAATATGACATTTCTTTGATAGATGATGTTACCTTTTTATGGAGGACCCTAGAGGACGTCCTATATCACAGAAAACCCACTATGTCGCTGGCCTTAGGGAAGAAATTGAAAATGCATGTGCAGCTATCTCACAAGTATCTCTAAAGTAACCCAAGCAGTAGTTTGCCACACTAATAAATATCTAGAGGCTAATAGCCACCATTTTGAACCCCTTCTATGATTGCAGAGGTTGAAGGTAACTTGAAATAATCTCATGATGTTTCAATAAATTTAGTCTTAAAATATTTATTCAAAGCTTTCATTTCATTAAATGTGGATACATTTTTTGGCAGACTCTATAAGAAACTCTGTATGTAAAAATTGTTTTCTTCAAATATATTTTATGTATATAAGTGCCTATTATTTATACTCACAACTAGCAAAATAATGTCAAGATATTTATTAAATATGCATATAAATCAATGGGATTGTGTTAAAATTAAAGAATTAGAAGTTGTATTTATAATGTAACTCACTCTAGAATATGAGCTACACTGGAATTCCTCCCTTGCCATGCATCTAGCAACAAATATCCAACAACAAGCATAACAAAAACATGCAGCAAGGAAACTGAGACTTTTTAAAAAATTATCTTTATAGGTACATTATGAATACACATGATAATTGCATTCAACATTAAGAGTTTGTACCATAATATGACATGACTTGTTTCTCATTTTTTCCCTTTTCCCCCACCCTGCATCCCCCCGCCCCATCCCCCCGCCCCCTATATACACAAGCTTTGTTTTCTTTTTCATTATTATTACCACATTCATTTCCCCCTCATTATTTACCCTTACTTTCTTTCCTTTTAAATATTTTCTACTTCACAATATCAACTATACATACTACAGCTCATTTACAACTTCATATTCTCATATCAGAGAAAAGATATGATACTTATACATTATTATATGGGGAAAATTCATCTACTTGTGTTAGTATTAGCAGGCTCTGAGAGCGCTGGTACTGTTAAAGAACCATAACACAGTGCAGCATTTGATTCATAATTAATCAAGGAAAGTTTAAATTATCTACCTTATAAAGAACTAAAAATCTACTATATTTCATGGTCAATTCTATGAAATTATTAAAGTGAAATGTAGCAAGGTGCCAGTTTCATCTGGAAATGCACTTTTATAGATCACTTTAATCTTCAATAATATGTCATTGGTAATCAGATTATTTGACATATTCAAGGTAACTCGGAGGAGTTCTGAGAGGCTAAGAGAAGTGACTGAGAAATTCTTGAGATAGCATCTCAGGTTTTCAGATTAGGAAAGCAAAATCCTAAGAGTTCCCTTGGCATGATATGAAGAGGTCACCTGGGTGTCATTTACAGACTCTGCGTTGCCAGAGTCAACCTGAGCTCCCCAATGGGAGACCAGCACCTGGGAAAGTGCTGATGCAAGCACAGGCCTTTCATCCTGGCCCAGAGCTGGGAGCAGATGATTCCCCTCATAACCAAAGTACAGCACTCTGGTCTCCACCAGCACGGCAGTGTTCTGGTCATCTTTCATCCCTGCCACCGAGCTCCAGGCAGAGGGACCAGGAAGAAAACCGGACGTCAGGAGTGAGTCTTGCTTTCTCTATAACTCTTTACAGGAAAGAGGAAATGCAATCACAAATGTGTTAATCCATCTAGAAATAAGAAAGTATAAAGCATCAATTTTGAGTGAGAAAGGAGAAAATAAAGGAATCTAGCAACTGTGTACTGTATTAACATCTATGTAAACAGTGTGGACTATTCCCGGGTACTCTACATACATTATGCTTTCAATGCATCATCTAATTTAACCTTCAAAATAAATACCCTCCTTAGGTAGATACTGTCACATCTTCTTTACAAATCTAAAATTTAAACGGAGGTTAAGAATTTTTATTTAAGTTGATGTTGTTAGTAACTTGAAAAACTGGTATTCAAATCAGCTCTCTCCACCACAGAAACAGTAATGATGAGAATACTCAGTGAATGGCCAGGGTAAGTTGTGAATTTCTGGTTTTCAGGTCCCTTTTAAGTACTTTAAAATCAAAAATCTTAGAATGGGAAGGACTCTTAAAGTAAAACAAAATTCTTAACTCATAAGGATATGGCAGTATCCTTGCAATCTCATGAGTATTATGTGAGTATTATGGTTCTTTCCCTCTATATATGCACTTATTTCTGGCTATTCATGATAGTTACGGTCCATATAGTCTCTGTGTGAACATGAGGCAATTAATACTGAGCCACACTGCTATGAAAAATACAATGTCTTGTCACACAATTTTTAATTAATATCTTACCTTGTTTTATGTGTGTTTCTTTTAAAAAATATATTTTTAATATTTTTTATTCATTACCATAGAACTTATAGGCAGCAGCACTATAACTCATGCTAGAATAAAGTTTATCTAACACAAGTGTGCTCACCTTAAGACAAATAACAGCATTTTTGTGCTTGAGAACACTAGACAACACTTTACCACTATTGTTGGGGATCATTTAGTACAATGAAATCAACAATAAAAAATGCACAAATGTGAAAAATGAGGCATTAAATAGCCTGAAAAGTACAGTTTGGTACAGTACTTCAACTGAAACAAAAAGGTAAATCACAGCCTTGTTTGGGCTCACCTGGAAACATGTGTGTTAGGTGACTCAATTTGTCCAAGGCTCCATGCTTATCTGTGAAAGCCCTGCTAGTATTTATTTGGGATTTATAAATAAATTTTAGCCAGTAGGCAAATTTGGATGTATATAATTCATAAATGTTGAGGACTATTTGTATATAAAGTTCCACTTAATTCTAGAAGATATGTAGACTGTACCAAGTTCACTCATCAGCTTCAATCCTGAGCTAGATCAACTCATCTTAAAGATCTTTCTTTGTATGTGGCACTCAGGACTTTGTGCCTGCTAGGCAGGTGAAGCACCACTGAGCTACATCCCCTGCCCTAGAAAAACTCATCTTAGAGCCTTCTTGAGTGCTCTTTAGTACTGTAAGAACACATGTAGAGGAGCACTAAAATAAACCAGAGATTTGAACAATATAGCAAATATCAACAATAAATAAATGGTCCATTAGCAAATATTAGTAAAAGTGACACAATTTCCAATGGATAATTTTTACTCTTATATGAAAGTACAGAGAATACATAGTTTTCTTAGCGCTGTACTCATTCTTTGAATCCATAACTATTACTTTCTGCAAATTTCTGCTCTGTGCTTTAAATGATACTTTGATACATTTGAGCTCTAAGAAAATAAGGTCTACATTAATCTCTAGGAGTAACATTCTTAGAGAAACTGAACTAAGTTCTGATTAATAGCTGATTTAGGTTAAATGAGAGGCAGAAACAACGAATGCCTTTAACCCCAGTCTTCCAACAATGCACTATTATGCTAGTGGCCGGCTGCTCCCTCCATCAGAACACATTTTCCATTTAGCTCTAGAAACCTGACCAGAGCCCAGACTAACAAAGGACAGCGTAGACTCCAACCCGTTCACTCCAATGGGCTCCAAACTCAATCTGTAGAGAAACAGAGTAATGAAAAGAGGACACAGGTAAAAGTACAGTATTTTTAAAATTTCTCTTGAGCTAGTTCTCTCTATGTGTCTCCTCTCTAGCTGCCTGTCTCTGCCTCTTTCTCTGTCTCTGTCTCTTTGTCTCTGTCTCAATCTGTGCCCTTGTACCTCTATCTTTGTCTCCATGTTTCTGTATCTCTGTGTCTCTGGTGCTCTTTCTCTGTCTCTGTTTCTCTCTCTCTCTCTCTCTCTCTCTCTCTCTCTCTCTCTCTCATTTTCTCCCTCTCCATAACTTCATTTCCTCTCTCAAGTGTGGGAATGCAAACTCCTACTTACTCTAATCATGGAGTACTTGGGAACTGTCACCACATTTACCTTCCAAATTGTATCCTTCGGTGCTAGTCATCACTGAAATGCTTCATTTATCCTTTTGAAATGTACAATTTATCTCTACTTTGACCATATTAATCACCACATCACATTATTCACCTTATTTCTCTATTTGCCTTAAGGCGAAGCAAAGAACAAAATGCCAAGATCAAGAAAGCAGGGTTCATTCTTCTTCATCCCTCTGTATGGCAGAGGCCTGGTACATCTCACTGCAATATTTTAACTCTTAGTATAACACTACTTGGAGACAAAATAGTTGATAAATAGCCTTGGGATGACTGAATCACTGAATGAACTGAAGATGAATAGATTGCATAGTATGATTGTTCAGAACACAGAAATAAAGCTAGTTTTAATAGAAATATTCCTACCTTGTATAATTGGACTACATTTACAGAAATCCTAGATATATTTTTCTCCTTGAATTTCAATTGATATAAACTTAAACCCATCCACTCAACGTATACTCAGCCAACACTTATTGAAAACCTGATGTGGGCACAACTGCATACTGAAATTAGGATCCAGCAGTAAACAAAACAGGTGTCCAGCTCCTGCTCAAAGTGCAGAGAAGGATGTGGAAAGAAGTTGTAGCCATTAAGTGCCAATATTCAGAACCATGTTCTTTGGGCTATTCAAGGCACACTTTGATAAAATCTCTAGGAAATAAGTATCATGAAATAAAGTTACTTCACACTGAGTTTCCCTCAAGCCTTATCTATGAGATACTGTGAAATACAGTGGATGCCAGAAGGAAAGTGGGAACCCTCCACCTGAAAGATCTTCTGTGCCACTCTTTTAGCCTGAGCACTGTTTATCTTGAAAACTTAGTGCTCCTGGCCTTGCTCCAAGGCAAGCAAGCCAGTGATTCATGAGATTTCTCTCTTTGGGGATCAGTCTTAAGCAGCAATGGCAAACAGGCTGTCCCAATAAAAACATGCCTTAAAGAAAAAAAATTTCATATTTTTCTTCTAAAAGACAGAAGGCACATAAATTTTGGAGCAAAGAAATTCTTTTGTTCGAGTGGCACTGCCCCAGGTTTGTTATAAAGGTGATGTGAGATGGAAGAGGCAGACATAAATTTTAAATTTAAGAAAATATCCTAAATCTGAGTATGGGCTTATATTTGAAATATATTTTTAAGGCGAACAGAAAAAAACAAGCATTGAAAGTCAGGAATGATGACTTTTACAACTTCACTTATCTGTACAAGATTTTAATAACCTTTCTCTGCCAATGTGCCCTTTTCATGTTGACTGCCAGAGCAACACTATACTACTAAAAGAGTCAGCTCAGCTGACCTACCATTTATAAGATTAATATCTTGGGTAGAGTGAGTCTTGTTTACAGCAATGTATGAAGAGCAACAGGTAAGGCACCAGACATGAACATTATTATAAAAAGTGAGAAATGCACTGTATTTCTTAACCCTCGAAACCAAAGTACAAATTTAAATAGTTCTATTTTGTACCACAATGTTTTGCAAACCTCTCTTGTAACATAAATAACTAATGCTTTTAATTGTGAAATAACTTATTATAAGAACTATTTATAAGAAGTTTGATTCTCCTATATGACATAAAAAGTGTTTTTTCCTCAGATATATAAATTATATTTTAATATCAAATTCCTTAGTGTCATTAACATTCTAAGACTGAGTTAGGTAAATACATAGATGAAAAGGGGCTGGAGATATGGCTCAGTGGTTCTGGCGCCTGTCTTGCAAGCACAAGGGCCCGGGTTCATTCCCCGGTAACCACATAACAGTACTGGGGATGGAGACTCACCCCAGCAGCAATCAGTACCACATACCACAGTGCCGGGCGTGGTGGCTCACGCCTGTAATCCCAGCACTTGGGAGGCAGAGGCAGAAGGATTGCTGTGATGTGAGTTTGAGGCTGAGCTCAGGGCCAGCCTGAACCACAAAGCGAGACCCTGTATAAAAAAAAAAAAAAAGATGAAAAGAAAATATGCTGGCTATTTTACTATTCTCAAAAATAATCTATGTGCTTATCAAATGTCAATAGTTTTACATTTAATTCCTTGAACTTATAAACTTATAAATGTTTTAGTCTGACCATTCTCTAAATAGAAATGTCACTCTGATTCGTTACATTGGTAATATAAAACATTATAATACATATTAGTATTATATAATTATAAAAAATATCAGGAAAGAGTCACTGTGAATAAGAAAGTAAAACTGAAGGAATCACTAACAACTTTCAAGAGCTTAAAACGTATAAAAATGATTTTCAAGTTCAAATATAAAACAGCATACAAGGTCATAGAATATGTCAGAGTCCTAATATCCCCAAATCCAACTCAGGATTGACTTTAATGTGTGTGTGTGTGTGTGTGTGTGTGTGTGTGTGTGTGTGTGTGACAGAAAGACAGAGATACAGAGAGCTACTGAAGGAAAGAAAAAGTGAAACAAAAAAATCTCTTAAATATATATAAATATTAAAGAGATCAAAAAGTCAAGGACCTCAGATAAACATGTTTGAACCAGTTATCATTACTGCAGAAGATGAAATCAAAGAATGAGTCTAACTGAAATGGGAATTATTTGCAATGGTTTTCCTAAGTGTCGAAGCAGGGTGATTTAAAGAAGGGCCTTGCTGAAGTACATTCAAAGTAGGGACTGTCTCAGAAACTAACACACATATGCCTCTGCTGGAAATCTGGGAAACTAGTGAGATGGTCACTCAGATTTTCTTTGAATCTGTAAAGATATGGTAAGATGTTTCCTGAAATTGCACAGGAGTGCGAGCATACAATGCTTCCACTGATGAACATACATAGGGAGTGGGAAACATCTCCACTGCCTTTCAGCTCCAAGCCTTCCTTAGTACCATTGCATAAATTAATTACTTAGGAATTTTTCAAGAGCACCTTTTCTAGCATCTCACTTCCCTAAGAGGAAACACTGGCATAGAGATCTGTGGGTTTTCTCTTAATATTGTATGACCCAATTTTAGAATACTTAAGGTAAGCTCTCCTCTGTGTAGCTGAAGACTATTTTTAGTGACATTTTTTAAAGCCTCATTTCATGTGATGGAGATCTTATTCTCTTGTATTTTTCTACCACTTCTACTCTTATTTTAGGCAATTTCTGATTGGATTGTTAATACTCACTAAGTTCTAGCTTGAATGGGGCAGACACTAGGGATGGAGTAGATGAAGGATTACCATTCACCACCTCATGCTCATTCTTACAAACACCCAATAATGTCTCAATCCTACTGTGTAAACCTTGCTCAATTTTTCATCAAACAGTTTTTTATGATAAATACAGAAAACTGTCCTAATGATTCATGTTTCTCATTACTTTTATAAATCATTCAACAAAGAAATAACAAATATTTCATGAGGTATATGCTAAATTGATCTAAACGCATCAAAATAAATGACTAGTTCATTCTTGATTTTATTGTGTTTACTCAATTGTTACTTAATTAGAAAAATGCCATTATTCAGACTATAGATCCCTATCACTGTAAAAATCCATGAGTCCCTACTATAAAACTATTATTAACTTTAGAGCCAGTGATTGTTTCCCTCAAGCCAACAATAATGCAGACTAAATTGGTATTTAAATAAATTGAAAGTTGAGCTGCCTCAGTGCAGATGCCTAAGTTACAAATGTCAGTGAAGACTCCAATAAATGTGCAAATGGTCTCTGAAGTTTTTAGTATTTGTTTGAGTCCTTCAGAACCTCTATTATTTTACTTTGATAGTTATTTGAAAGCAGATGACAGAAATTCAATTTAGTAAATATAAGTTCCAAAAAGAAGAACATGCATTTGTTCTGGTTTCCAAATCTGCTTAGAACAATAGAGAGAGGTTTAGAATGCAGGATCAAATCATTCAGCCATCACAATTTAGTACAGACCATTTTAAAATCACTTGATCCATGAAACCCATAAGAATTTCCAGGAATAAAGCCATAAGAAAAACAGTATCAAAATAAATTAAATTCACATTCATAGAGCTTGATTCACCAACTCCATTCTACAAACATGACTTCTGCCAATCAAACTCAACAAACTTTGTCCGGCTCACTTTCTAACTTTTTAAAGCTTAGCTTTTTAAATCTGTGTATATGAAATGAGAAATTAGCACAGAGCACGTTTATTGTGTGTTTAGTTTAATTAAAATGCCTCATTTTAATGTTATGTTGTCCCACTAAAAGATAACAATCTTCTTTACTATATCTGTCTGTATTATTGTACTCCAGTAATAATTTTCTTTTTGTTTAGTGAATATTGTTCAGAAGCATAACAAACTGGAAGCTATTAAGGAACAGGTTGAGTGAAGTTCATATCATATATAGGAAACAATTCTAGCCACTTCACTGGGGAGGTGATTTTCATAATGAAGCCGACAGGACTAGTCCCTACAGCTAAGATATAACACATTCCTCCTCAGAGAAAATCTAAAGCTCTAAGCCCTACATAGTCCATTAAAGTCAGCTAGAAGCAATTGTAGTCAGTTATATCTATGACCAAAACAGTCAAAAAACCAAACCCAAAGGTACTGAGGTGCATTTCAGTGATATAGCGCTTGCCTAGCATTGTGAAGCTCTGGGTCCAATCACCAGAACCATCCTCTTTCAAAAAAAAAAAACAAGGAAAGAAAGAGACAGAGAGAGAAAGAAGAAAAAAGATTTAACCTACTGACATCTGTTGGAAACACATATTAACAATCCACAACCTATAATTGTGTATGTTAAAAATCATATACACAAACAACAGATTCACTGAGCAAGAAATTGGGGAATCAATCCCCTTCACAGTAGCACCCAAAAAAAATGAAATATCTAGGAATTAATCTAATAAACGAGGTAAAAGACCTCTACTGTGAAAATTATAGCACTCTAAGAAGGAGATAGAAGAAGATATGAGAATATGGAAAGACATCCCTTGTTCCTGGGTTGGAAGAATCAATATCGTCAAAATCGCTATCCTTCCACAATTACTATACAGATTCAACGCAATCCCATATTGAACTCTCAAAGGCATATTTCACAGGTCTAGAAAAAATAATTCAGAAATTCACCTGGAATCACAAAAGACCTAGAATAGCAAAAGCAATTCTAACCAATAAAGACATGATGGGGGGGTATTACAATCCCCAACTTGAAACTGTATTACAAAGCCACTGTGATAAAAACCGCATGATACTGGCAAAGCAACAGACCAGAGGACTAGAAGATCCAGAAACAACTCCAGACACACTGAGCTATCTCATTTTTAACAAAGGAGCCAAACACCCTCAGTGGAGGAAGGATAGTCTCTTTAACAAATGGTACTGGAAAAACTGGACTTTAACCTGCCAAAGACTAAAACTAGACCTAGCTCTTTCACTGTGTACCAAAATAAAATCAAACTGGATTAGGGACCTAAATATTAAAACAGACACACTAAACCTGCTACAAAACAGGTTAGGTAAAACTCTTGAAGACATTGGTTTTGGGAAAGATTTCATGAATAAATCCCTGATAGCACAAGAACTGGTAGAAGAAATCGATAAATGGGATCTGATCCTATTGAG
The DNA here is from genome assembly GCA_004026965.1 of Petromus typicus. Lineage (NCBI taxonomy): Eukaryota > Metazoa > Chordata > Mammalia > Rodentia > Petromuridae > Petromus > Petromus typicus. The sequence goes on from PVIR01011506.1 coordinate 44,618, forward strand.
AGGTTTCTGCACAGCAAAAGAAACCACCAGCAAAGCAAAAAGGCAATCAACAATATGGGAAAAAATCTTTACAGCTGCCTCTCAGACAAAGGGCTACTATCTAGAATACATAAAGGGCTCAAAAAAATCAATCCACCCAAATTTAAAGACCCAATTCAAAAATGGACATCTGAAATGAACAGACACTTTTCAGAGAAAGAAATAAAAGCAGCTAAGAAGCATATGAAGAAATGTTCAACATCACTAGTCATTTGAGAGATGCAAATGAAAACAACATTAAGATTTCATCTCACTCCACAAAGAATGGCTGTCATCTCAGAATTAGCCAGCAACAAATGTTAGCAAGGCTGCGAGCAAGAACGAACCCTTCTCCACTGTTGGTGGGAATGTACAACCCCTGTGGAGAACAGTTTGGAAATTCCTCAAAAAGCTAGGATTAGAGGTCTCATTTGACCCAGCCATTGCTCTACTAGGTATATACACACAAAAAATAAAAGATTCATATCACAGTGACATATGTGCACCTATGTTTATAGCAGCTCAGTTTGTGATTGCTACATCTTGGAAATAACCCAAATGTTCATCAACTGGAGATTGGATAAAGAAGCTGTGGTTCCTCTACAGAGAATAGAGTATTACTCAGCCATAAAAAATGATGTTTGAATCATTTATACTTAAATGGATGTACCTTGAGGATATCCTCATAAGTGAAATAAATAGGTCACAGATGTGTAAATATCGTATCTTTTCTCTGGGATGAGAAAATAAAGATATAAATGAGTTCTAGAATGTATGTTATATATTGTGAAATAGAAAGCATAATGGAGTGAAGGGGGAAAAATAATGAGATTATAACAAAAAGAAAGGAAACAAAGTTTATGTATATAGGGGGTGGGTAGGGTTATGGAAAAAATGAGAATTAAGTTGTGTCATATACTGATACAAATTCTCATTGTTGAATGCAATCATGATGTGTATATGTAATGTACCAATAAAGATTTCAATTAAAAAAAAATCTACCCAAGGAATATTCCTCCCCTCTAACAGGCCAGGGTATCAGTGCCCTTTTTTTTTTAAAAAAAGGGATAATTTTGTTACTTCCCTAGTTTAGTTTTTGTTTGTTTTTCCTCTGTCACAGAAGCAACAAAAACAAATTACTTGGGGGAGCCAGTTTGGCTGCCATAGCAGCTGTACCAGGCAGGCATACAAGAAGACTGCCAAATGTTCATTGTTTAAATATGGCCCAATTTACTAAGGTCCAAGTTATAATTAGGTTTCTTTGAATTTTAAAAAGCAAAAAAGTGAAGACACAAACTCCTAATATATATAATTAAAACTAGCAGCATTAACCTAACAGGTTTTTAGAGACACTTTTACTGTCACTCTAAACACAACTCTCCTGCTGAGGGCATAATTACAGTTTTTGTTGCACTTCGTACTGTCTACGTCCTAGAGACCTAATATTGTTTGTTATTAAGAGAAGACTTTGTCATACCATGTTCACCTCTGCATGTAATATCTCTCCTTGTTGCTGCTTACCTTACCTTTTATCTACTCTTGGCTGAAGAGAACAGGAAAAAAGCTAATGAACTATGGAGACTTGGCAAATTTTAACAAGCTGGAGTTGGTGGGGGGTGTTTCCAATCTCCTTCTGCCAAAAGGAGTCCTGTCTCCTCAATTTGACACACTTGCATTCGAAACCCGTTGCCGCCTTTTCTTTATTACTTCCATAAACCAAGCAGGAATGAAGAGCAAAGCCCCAGAATCCTAACCACCCAAGTGAAGACAGTGAGGAATTCCATTTCAAATTAAATAGCACAGTTTTAATCCATTAAACCTTTAGACTATATTTATATTTAATGCCAAGGTGGTAGCCGAATCTTTTCTACTGATTGATAGCAAGTGCTTTGAGCAGGGCTCAGATAGCGAAGTGCATTCCATTTCCAAAGAGATTCTATAAAACTGTGTCCTTTAAAAAAAGAAAAAAATATTTGACCTACAGGGGACATTTATTGGAGCTCTGATAACTACATACTTTTAGTCTTTTAAATAGAATGGCAGCAAATGGATTTCTTCTTTTTCCAGAGATTTGCCACACTCAGTACTAAAGTCCCTCTGCAGTACTGACAGAGTTTTGTACACCTGCTTTGCATGTCTCACAGGCCATGACATCTCATTGTGGGTTGTAAGCTGCTCTGACAAGTCAGTATCAAAAAAGACTGCTTTGTAGGGAGGAATTTTTTATTATCATTTTTAAATTTGTTAATGCTACAGTCTATCTGAGAATTTAACATACAATCTTTCAGAAAACTTTGTGACTTACAAAAAAAGAAGATTCCCAAATGAGAATCTTGGATAAGGCAGGATTTGCTCATGTCACTGTCTCCACAGCACAGCAGACATATCCAACCGTTCACTCAAGAGACTGAAATATTTCCTGTGATGAGCATGTACCCTTATCTTATGTTTTTATTTAATATCTCAAAGCTTGAATTTCACTGTGCTTTTTCAAA
>PVIR01011507.1:0-46988 GCA_004026965.1 Petromus typicus
CAAACTAATATTATTGACATCATGTCTAAATACACTCCTCTGAATGTAAAGACCCACAAATTTAGAGATAGAATTTCTGATTCCTACACTTCCAAAAGTGAATATACTTTGTGTACTATATTTAGTCTTTCACGTGCATGATCCTAATTCATTCACTATCCAAAATGTTTTTACAGTATTACCAAAAAGAAAGCAATCCTGCAGAACTCCATAAAACTTTATGAAATGTTCTTATAGGTATTTTCTGTACACCTGAGTTTCTCCTGTTATATGACTTGTTAGAACTCAATTTATTTGAAAAGGTCTGCTGTTTCTACAAGAAGTTAAAGAACTATAAACTTGAGAGGTAACCAATTCCCAGCTCACACAGGCTATGAGATGCACCTTGCAGACACTTCTTTAGCAGACTACCAAAGATCATGAGACTAGGTGGAGAAGGAAGCAGTTGGTACTGGGGTAAAAAGGGAAAATAATCATTCAGTAATTGCTATATATCCTCATTTGTAGTGTATTTATAATAGCTTTTTTACACTTTAAACTCATGCACAAAATGTGTTTCAAAAAGAAAAATACAATACAATGTCTCCTTGGCACAGTTTTTACCATTACGGTAGATGTATTGTTAGTCATGAGTAGTGTCAGGTGCAGTGACTCTGCTTTGTAAGAGTTTCAGAGTGAGAAGAGATGAGAGTGATTTTCCAGTGACAAGTAAAGGTTGGTTTCACCTTTGGTTTTTCTTTCATTACTCTCCAAAACAAAATATTCTAGTAATGAGAGCAGGATTCTTTTGGAAAAAAGGTGAAAAAGAAAGAAATCATTTATTCTCAATAGTTATTCTCAAGAAATGGGGTAATAGGGTCCATAAATTATGTGCAGTTTTCTGGGACTCAGTCCGGAATGTTTGCTCATGCTGAGCTGTAATCTGGAAGGCTTTCAGATACATAGCATCCCAAATCTGCAGAGGAGAGAAAAGCAAGTCGTCCCTGTGTAGCAGCCATGGCCTCGCTAGCTGTTCTTCCCCTGGGGTGGACAGAGCACACTGGTCCCAGTACTGCAAGTTGTTCTGCCAGTGGGGAGCAGACAGCCTGGAGTTCCACAGAGAACTGATAGTGTTTGGAATAATGACTACTAAAACAATGGTTGCTTTACATTTTTAAACTGGGCTTGTAGAAAAAATTCAGGCTAACCAACAAAAATAAGTCTTGATACTATGTTCAATAAAAACTGACTAACAGAGAAAAAGTATAAAACATGTTACAGTTTATTTAATTAAAAAACATATTAATACAGATATACTTGTGAATCCATGCATGTAGGAAATACAGATGCATGTGCCAGCTTCGGCATGGTTGTTATCTCTGAAAGTGGAACATGATAGACTCTGAGAAGCACAAAGCTGTATCAAATTAATCTGTAACATTTATTTACTGGGTGGGTATATTACACCTGATTTATGGTTCTGCATAATTTTATTTATTTTTATTAATTAATTGATGTATTTTTTCATGAGGGATCAAACTCAAGTCTTTGTGCATCCAATGTAAGTGTGATACCACTTAAGCTAAATCCTCAACCCACTAAATCTGCATATTTTAACATGCTATATATAATGATTTTATAAATTTAAAAATTGATAGAGATTCATGGTGTTTGGCTAATAATATGACACCTTTGATCTAAAGAACTGACAAAGGATGTAGATTAGCATAGAGACCGAAAGAAAAAAGTTCACAAAAATAAGTAAATAAAATAAGAATCATGTATACACAAAGGAGAAAAATGATAAAGAGAATTTTGTTAGTGCAGTCCTCTATAACTTTCATTAATTGGTACCAATCTTATCCTAATTTATCAAAAATTCAGAGCATAACACAAGAGCTGATGTGCAGTTATTTTATTTTGGTACAAAAGCAAACAAAGTATAGAAACTAAAAATACAGGAGCAGAAAATATGATAATTAATGTAAGGATTCATTGGAATCCCGACCACAATTGTGAACACCTATAGCTGAAAATCAATAGGAAAACTTGTGAGGAGTTTGATAAAATATCACCACACTGGTCAAGAGTTGACTATGAATTAATAATTCCTTCACTCTTTCAAGTTTTTACGTGTATCAGAATGGCTGAGAGGGTTTCCTTAGGTATCTTATGCACTAGCATCAAAGCAATCCTACAATAGAAAACAAGGAATATTTGACAAGTGACAGATGTGACACTGTTGTATTACAGTGACACATAGTTTGCAAAATCAGTGACCCAAACAAGATGATTTAAGAAAGTGTGGATACATAAGAGGTATATCTACAATTGATCCATTATACTTACTGGACTGCTTAAGTCCTACACAAAATGGTTGCAGGACAGAATCTTTAGGAAAAAACAACTTGAGAAGAAAGGCCAACTGAACAAGCTACACTCCTTGATATTGTGATTGGTCTCCGTCACAACTGCTAATATTATCATCTCACTACTCTATGATACATATGAATTGCCTTTCTCCCTCAGCCTTATATTTTTCTGATATACTTTATAGATCTATTCCTTCAATACGGAGAAATAAGAGTCTTCAGACACTTCATCTTCATGGAGGTATTGCTCCCAATGTTAAATATATGACTATCACTGAGCTTTAAGGCAACAAAAGATGACTTGAGCAATTTCCTGCATGTCAGACATGTATCTTCCTCTCTCACTGAAATGAGATAATAAGACAGTCAGTTTTACTGGGACATCTGGCTCTCACATTTATATGCTCTAGTTTTAGGTACATACTACAAAATCTTGGTTATTAGCTTAAGGCATAAACTGAATCTTTGAAAACAAATCCCTGGATTCTGTAGAGTATAATACAGGAGTGCTTCAGTTTATGAACTTAATCCATTCCATGATTCTGGGGAAGATGTCCATGCTTGTGTTCATGCAGAGATGTTGGGGGTGGTTGAACTGAAGCAAAATTTTTCCCAATGTCATTGTTTATGTATAGAATTGTTTACAGACAGAAGTGTTTGTGAACTGAGGTATCACTGCCCTCAGGATGGCACCTTAACTGGGCTGTTAGGAAGCTGTTCTGTCATTTTAAGCAAGTGTGTTTGCATGTGATGCAGTAACCACAGATCACAGGAATAGCTACATACCCAGTCATGACTCCATTATGGAGAAGAGCTCTGGCTGAGTCAAATTATGCAGATCTGATACTGGCAAGTAGACACTCAAAACTCTCACAGGGTAATGTTGGCAGAGCTACTATGTAGAGAGAAAGCAACCCCATATAGGTCGACCATTTCAGGGTTAATTGCTATGGTATATTCAACCTTCCCCATAAGTAGCTCCGTGGTTCCTGCAAGGGATCATTTGAGACCTTGGGCTTAGTGCTGGTCTTAGCTGGGAATAGAGCAGCCAGAAATTCCCCCACTGTCCTAAGAGGCAGCCTCTATGCTGTTGTGAGTATGACACTGGGTGAAGGTCCACTGTAAAAGTACTATGATAATCCAGGAGATAGACTGCCTAATGTCCAAAGATGTGCTCTGATACATGGCTGATATCTAGTAGGTTCTCTAAGGTAGGTCTTTCATAGATCATCAAGCACTATGTTCAGTCCCATAAAGGGATCCACAAGTTTCTACCTCAGATTTCTTTTGTCACTGGTCTTCTATTCTAGCTCCTTCATTATCTTTACATTAACTAGACAGACAGAAGCACACACATATTCACAACTAGAGTGACTCATTCATAAAATATGAATGCTTCAGTGTGTCATTTCTTTACTCGTGGAAGATTTTTTCACCATAACTTCTTCAGGAGCAGCTCTGAGTTCATAATGCAGTGCCCAATGCACTCTTTCCTAACATGATACACCGAACTCTCGTGTTGCTTCAGAAGACTATGAAGAAGTTACAGATATCTTTTGACAGGTAACATGGAAATTTGAACAACCACTCAGGCAGTTTGCTTCTGCATTCTGAACTCACTTGTGCATTACTGTCACAAATAGATTCCTGAGGTACCTACCTGACAATATGACCTCAGAAGACCTGTTAACATCCCCAGTACAATGACATCTCTGGTGGTATATGCAGGTGATGTTCTTTCCTCAGACTTTCAGTCTCTATAGGGCCACAACGGCATGCTTATAAAATGGTTAAGTTGTCCACCACCCTAAAAATACGACTTTTCTCAGAATCACAGGGTTCCTATGGGGTCTGTCCAGAGGTTTTGTACAGCATCCGTATTCCTCACAGTTGTTTCTAGACACAGTAAATTTGTTGGGCCATTTATACAATAGGTGAACTCCCTAGAACCGAAGACTGAGTAGGGATTTTTTATGTCATATAATGTGGTATGGTCTCAGGAAAAAAACAGTATAAACATGAAAGGTGTGGGAAGGTAAGTAAGTGCTAAATCAGAAATCAGCTGATCCCAAGGGGAGCTCTGGAGCACAGATTTTTACCTCGCAGTTACTGTCTCGTGGGTCACATAGGTATACATCTTTGTCTGTGTCCATCTGTCTTAGATTAAGACCTTCCCCTGCTGGATAGTATTGCTTTCCAGGCAAGATAGTTCTAATTTGGCTGAGGGCAGTTCTCTGATGAAGAGGAAGAGATTGTTAGTAGCTAACAGTGTCAACGCTGGATAATGGATAGACTAGGTGGTATACAGAATGAGAGAAGGCTTCTCTTTCACAAAGATACTCAAATTGTAGCCAGGACTTGCTGAAGAGAAGTTGTATCCAGAAATAGCAGCTTTCTAAATCACCATACATGGGACTAAATACTAGTCTCAAGTGTAGTTTGTGTCTGTTCCAAAATCTGTATAAGTCAACCAAGTCCATTATGTCTTTTCAAATTAGAAGTGAGGAGATTCACGATGGTAGAATTGTTCACTAATTTAACCAGCGTGTCTCACCATATCCCACACTATTGGATTTGTAAAAATGTCACAGAGACAGCAGAGATCCAAATATTCATGGGAATTCTCTCACATTTTCTACTACACATATGTGCTACCATATTGCTTTCCAGGTCCAGTTAATATTATTCTATCATCATACAAAGAACTAACATTACATTTTTTCAGAATGTCAAAATTATCAAGATCCTGCAGCCCATATTGGGGGAGATAATGGAGAATTACACTGCCCCTGGGAAGTCTGTGAATGCACACTGCTCCCTCCCCTCATACTGGTGTGACATGCTTTTGATCCTTGTTATTAGAGAGAATTGAAAATAACACATTCATCAATTTTCAGCTGCGTACCAAATGCCAGGAACATGCTGATTTCTCTCAGTAAATACAAGGAATTCAGCACTCATGACTGAAAACTGACCTTTAATTAAGTTGATAGTAGTCTACCACCATCCCTCTTGATCCATCTGATCTTTCTATTCTTGGATGAATGAGAACTACTTAGGGCTAATGATCTGTTTACCTAAACCAATCATGAACCATTTTTCTTCCAGGAATATATCTGGAAACAACTTCAACTCTCTCTCCTCTCAGAGCCTATCAATATTACAGGCCTTTTGCTACTCCCCAGGGCTCCACTGAGGCTCCCTGGGATGCACAGGATTAGACCCCAAGTGGTAGCCACACAGCTCTACATTACTCTTTGTGTTTTTCAAAATTTCCTTTCCCATCACCTGGGGAAATCTTTTCTGTTCTGAGAAGGGAGACATCTTGGTCTTCTCAAGATGTTTTCTCAGGTCTCTCTACTTTTGTGCTAAAGCCCGTGGCTCCCTTAGGAAACTAGGAAGAGCTAAAAAAAAAAAAAAAAAAAAAAGAGAGAGAGAGAGAGAGACCTCATTCTCCTTTGTTTCTTCCTGTCTACTAAACCACAAGGCTGGATTTACCTGATTCCTTAAATGTCCTAGAAAGAAGGAAAACATAAATGATTTTAAAAACCCTATAAAATATATCATTCAATCAACATGTTGTAGGCTCACCTCTATCCCTTCCAGAGAGACATATTTAAGTTCCAACCCCAAGTACCTCATAATGTAACCTTATTTGTAAATAAGGTCTCTGAAAATGAAGCCATTAGTTTTATCTCTAATGTAATATGACCAGGTCACTCTTATAAGGTGTAGAAATCTAGAAACAGAGAAAGACACACAAAGAAATCACCAAACAAAGATAACAGCAGACATCAGGTGATTCATTTGTATGCCAAAGAACTCAGAAGTTTCTAGAAACCTAGCAGAAGCAAGGAGTAAGACACAGGACAGCTCATTCCCTCATCACCCTCAGAAGAAACTAACTCTACTTCCACACTGTCTAGACTTCTTGTTCCAGAATTTTTTGTCTTTATAAGACAAACTTCTGTTGCATAAACCACTTGATTCTGCTTATTCAGGTATTCAATATTGATACAACCAAATATCTAACAGAGACAACTTAAAGGAGAAAAATATTGATTTTGAATCATGGTTACAGAAGCTTCACTCTGTGGTCGAATGGCTCCAAGGCAGAAGGTAGAAACTGCAGCAAAGGAGAGACGCTCTGCTCATGGCACCATGGTAGCAGAGAAAGATGGAGGAGTACGAGAGAGGGGCCAAAGGACTGGGACAAGATATAGCTTCCCTAAATGAGCTCTACCTTCTAATAGTCCATATAGTTTTCAACTCATCAGTGGGTTGATGCATTGGTGAGATCAGCAGCTTCATGATATATTTACCTGGCCTGCCCACCTCTGAACTTGACTGGATTAGATATCAAGCCCTCGATGAATAAGTCTCTGAAGAACTTTTCGTATTTTTCTTTAGTATATATTTGCAGTACATTATGAGTACACTTATCATGGGGAGTTGGTACACATACATAACACTTCTTAATGCTTTTCTCCATTTCCTGTCTCTGACCCATCATTGCTTTTCCAACTCTTGGTCTCCTTTGCATTTGCAGAAGTCCTATAGTTGTTCTTTTTCCTTTCCACTCTTTTTCTTTTCATCCCCTGTCCTCCTCTACCTCTCTTCTCTCTATCTCTTATTCTTCAATCCACTTAAAAAAGATCTCTATCTTCTATTTTGTTCTATCAGATATAGAATTTCTCATGTAATAGAGATCATAACACATGGAAATCAAATCAAGTGTACTCAGAAAATTTGATGTACAATTAAAAGTATTTCCTTTTCTAATTAACATGATGATACAATGAGTTCAAAACTCATTGAACTCTGTGCTTTAAATGAATGCATTTTGGTGAATATGTTATTCTTTGAATAAAGTTAATTTAACCAGTAAGTAAATGGATTAGTCAATATTTCAAGTTCTGGTGGTCACTACTCATTTTTTTTATTCTGTATGTGTGTGGTTTCATAAAATTAGTATTCTGTTAGTAACTTAAATTAACTATGGTTGTCACAATTTTTTAGGGTAGCTGTAAGTGGGGGGTACAGGGCAGAGTATGTATTGAACTCAGCAATTGGCCTATCTGTTGGTGTTTGCACATAAAGCCTGGCAATTGCAGAAACCATAGTATGTATGACTGAGGAACTTAAAACTCAGGCACAAAGGCCTGACTACCTCAGGCAGGAGCATATTAGATTATCAAAAGTACCATGAGTCAATAAAGAGAATTTAAGATAAATGATTTTTTAAACAAAAGGATAAAAACTCTTGTTATAGCTGCACAAAGAATTACTGCAGGAAGAATATTAGTATTATCTCTTAATGCCCCAAACTGTATGGAAGATTTTCCTTAGCAATTGTGACATATTTACCTCAAACACAGAAATTATAAGTAGTTATAATATAATTTTAAGGGGACTTAAATGGTTGATCCTGAATTTTGGGGACAGGTTTAGGGAAAAGAAAAGAGAAATCTAGAGGTGGGGAGAGTCTGAATAAAATATACCTTAATTAAATGCTGGACTTTTAATACCAACTTAGGCTGAGGGATTGTACAGGAAACTGGGTTTCGCTATCTTGTGTACAGCTAGAACCTCGGATAAAACTGTTCTGAACCCAGCCTGAATTCAAGCAAGACTTGGATTATCCAATGACTTAGGTTCCTAAATTATTTTTTCATGAATTTTGGTCTTTTGGAACTTCTAAAAACAAGTGCTGAGATAGTCCGACTAAATTCTAAGAGAGGCAACTAATGATTAAGAAGGAAACAGACGTCAAGGAAGGGATGAAAAAGTGAGCTGAAATAATAAGAGAGACTCTTTATTTTTAGGAATTGAAGGAAAATTTTGCTCGATGGATGTAAGTACAGATAAGCCTTCAGGGAGAGGAACGAAAGGTTATCCAAAAGGGACAATAAAGATCTCTGAAGTAATTGAAGTGTTTTAAAAGTCATCAACCTCAAAAGAATGCTTCACTTGAAAAAGTCTATTTCTCTGAGAACATAGTCATATTATCTCGGCCCTGTTTTACCTAGCATACCTAGAAAATGTTTAGACATAAGACATTCACCAAATGTCTGAGGCAAAATTAACTTTTGTACTGCAAGATTTGTATGAGGATGTAAAACACATTTTTCTATGTATATATTTTCCAAAGCAATCTATTTTGATAGGAAATAATCAGACCACAATCTGAGCCTGTATTTTACAAAGTGGCCTCACAGTGTAATATCCTTCCTCTCATTAAATATGCTAAATAAGAAAGAGTGTTGTCTATGCCAAGGAACTTTGTAGTTATATGTTGGTGGGAGCATATGCCTGTGGGGGAGATGTATGTGTTGGATGAAGTAATACATGCTTCTCCATTTCTGCTTCATACTGTATGTGTCACAGCAAAGAGGTACCAGGTAGTCACTGCTATAGAAATGAACCATCCTGATATTCTTAGAAGATGGAGCTCAGCTTTTTCTATTTGTTGAGCTTCCTCTTTCTCTAGCTCAGATGCCTGGGTATAACCTCTACTTTAAACTTTTCCTCATAATCCCTTCTGCAGATGATCAGAGTTGCATATTTTCCCATTAATGTAAAAGCAATACCCATTAAACTCACAACAATTACCCACCATAGTTACTAACACCAAACTTCCCCTAAACATTCTTTATCCAGTGTGTGACCATTTGACAGATAAGCCTGAAAATTTACTGATCTGATTACAATTCTAAGCCCATCAATTATACTGTTCTTTCTTTTACTCAGGTTGATTGTATGGAGAAAAGCGTTAGCAGAAAATGTAGAACACATGTGTTGGCAGGTTAACCCTTTTGTTCCCCTGTGCATTTCCTTCTTGTTATGGAGGTCTGCAACCAGTAGCTGAGCTTGGGGTTCGGGGAGTTTCTCTTCACACAGGTGGCACGTGATGCTTAACACCCAGGCCAGTCTCAGCCTGTGCGTCTGGGATTTTCTGCACAACAACTTCATACCGCTTTCTGTTCCTCCTGGACTTCCTGCTGGACAATGAGATCGCTCCCTGCAACTCAGTTTGGAAGTAATGAGAGAAGGATGTACATCTCCTCTCCAGGAGACTCTTCGGTGATATGAATCTGAGATAGGGCGCCCTGACCAAATGCGATCATGTGAGCAGTTTGTAGGAGGAATGACTTGCGGGCGTTTGCTGCATTCTCCTCCTCTGCCTGGTGACATCTGCACAAAGGCTACTGAGAAAGGATTCAGCACCTTGCTAGATACAGTATTAGAGTTCCAAAGTGTCAGAGATAAGAAAATGTCACTTCTTTTGCCTCTGGAGCATTTCTACTGACAATGTTGTTTGCTGTCTGGGGCCAGAAAGAGATGAATCTATTTGGAATTCTAAAAATAGTATCACCTCAGCTACTTCTCTGTCTTGTGAGGTTCTTCAAACCTCATAAGTATATGGAGTGATTTGAAGCTCATGGCAATCAATATTTTCAGAAGTGGGGACCTTGTTTTTATTTTGGACCCTGGATATTGCATATTGACAGATTTTATGAGTAGAGACCTTGAATTGGGATAATGCCAATGGGAAAAAAGAGGCTAAACTGACATCAAGTCCCTGGCAAACAATGGAAAGCAAATTTCTCAATTAGACCCGAGGAGGGCAATGTCTGGATTCAATCAGTGACCAGCTGCTTTGGCTATTTATTTTCAGAAATAAAATATGAAAGCTTCTCAGAAGAGACATTTATTCTTTCCTTGTGTCGTCTATTAAATGTCATGTCTCCCATTTCTGAAACAATCAAGTGTTCCATGCATATCCTTTGTTCACTAGTCCTTTAAAAAACAGAAATTTATCCCTCAAAATTTCCAAGGACATAAGTCCAAAATCAAGGGCTTAGCAGGGCCATGACCCTGAGAATGCAGTAAAATATTTCTTAACTCTGCTGAGCTTTGTAGTGGTGAATGAAAATCCTAGACATTGTTTGGCTTACAGCTACCTAACTCCAATCTTCACCTTCATCATTACATGACAGTATCCCCTTGTGTCTTTTTTACAAGAAAAGGTGGTGCCATTCTTTTTGGAATATATTTTCTGGTCTTTTTCTTTCTGTTCTATCTCATAGGACCCTCATAATACACATATTGTTCAACTTGATGTTGTCCCATGTGTTCGTGAAGTCTTATTTTCTCCTTTCCAGTCCTTTTACATTTTGCTTCTGATTGAATTGCTATTATTTACTGTCTTCTAGTTCACTAATCTTTGCTTCTGCTCAATCTAATCTGCCATTGCACGCATCCTGTGAATTTTTTAGTTCTGTTATTGTATTTTTCATCCCTGTGATTTATTTGACACTTTTAAACATTGTAGTTCTCTGTTGGAATTCTTATTTTATTGGTGCATTGCTCATTTGACTTACGGAGCACATTTGTATAAAGTAATTCTGAATTCTACGTCAGATAAATCATATAATTCTATAAGCTTTGTTTCTGGAGATGTACATGTTCTCTTTTCAGGACCATCTTCATTTCCCTTGATGCTGTTTTGGTGTCTGTGTATTGGAGAAAACAAGCCCCTTTTCCAGGCTCCAGAGATTGGCCTGGATCACATAAGACAAACTCCACAACAACTGGTGCAGCCAGAGACTTTGTGCCCTGTCACCTCCTTCCCTCCCTAGCGAGAAGCTGGGTGCAGTGTTTTTTGTTTACTCGCTTTAGGGTGAGGTGGAGTAGAGAACAGCATCTAAAGGTCCACAGTGGTGCATCTATTTTCTCTTAGATTCTCTGTGCCCCCGTTGTCAGAGATTCAAGACAAAAAAAAGATGGATGCCAGTTCTTTGGAAGCTGCAAAAAAGGTGGGGTTATGGGCAGAGCACACTCTACCTTCTTTCTGCTGCGAGAAGCTGAAAACTAGGTGTCTCTTCCAGTTCTTGCTATGCTAGAAACAGCAATTCCAGAGAAAAGGTGTCCTGGACCTCCTTGGCAGCTTCTTTGAATATAGTTTCAAATTTGAGTAACATGCAAAAATCTTTCAGTTTGTTTATGGTTTCTTTTAGATAGAGGAATGTTTCCACATTACTGAATCTGTGTGTAGACAGAAACCTTAATCTTCCAAATAATATTCCGACCAGTAGTGCTATCAACTGTTCCTGGAAGAAAACAGTACTCTTGTGAAAATTAACTTGAAAGTCTCCTCACTTCAAGTTTTAAAAAATGAACAGTGTCCTACTGATAAAAATACTACTTATCAGAGGATGAAGGCGTTTCTTGCAGAGCGTCTTGTCATAGCTAATCAAGTGTCGACCTCACGTACTACTGGATACACTGTACTTATATCTGCAGGTGTCTATTCTTTTCTGTTTCCTTTTTCATTCTCTAAACCAAAGCAAAGTAACAAAAATCTTTTCTTCACCTCTTTGTTGGTTAATCAGATTTCCCTTCAACATTTTCTATTGCAAGTAAAAAGATTTTAACCCAATATCTTTGAAAAATACATAATAGTTCCCTATCTGAAAGCTAGTTTTAGTAGCCAGAGGATTATAAGTCATAAACATAACTGTTTTAAAAAGGAAGATATTATAATGTGTGGGGAAAAGGTGAAATGGAAATTCCAAAAGTTTAAGACACTTTTTAGACACCTCATGAAGTCAATAGGATCTAGCTTGAGATTACTTATTGGGATCATATAATCCAGACTTTACAGTCAGACATCTCTTGGCGCAAGTTCCATCTTTGTTGTAAATTATTTAACATCTTTAATCCTACTTTCATCCTATAAAACCCATATAAGTTACCTGATTGTTAGTAGAGAGATCCATAAAGGACACCATTTACCTACACATAAGAATTGCTGGCCCTGACTGGAGAACCCAGAGGAATATTCAGCTGAGAAATACTAGCAGAAAGAGAGATGATATTGGCTAGATCTTAGGAAACAAAAGATTAAGCATACTTACGTATTCATTAGATTAGTTGTTATGTTATGATTTTTCATAAACCAGTTATAGTGAAGGGCATTTATTCTAGGTTGCCCCATGCAGAGGTACAAAGTTGCTTTGCTCCTGTTCCATTTGACAAAGTTTGCCTAAATCTCTTCTCAGCTTGAGCAGTTTTCACAGGCTTCTTTCTGACCTTAAGTTTCTAGTTTTCTTTTTCTTATACCACTTAATCTAGAAACCTTGTGCTTGACATCCTTCCTATACCTCTATAAAACGCAAGGAAAGCCTTCTCCTAGGCTCTTAGTAGCTTTGCCACCAAAGAATAACGTTTTTCAAGACACTGGGAATTTCTTCCTTTCCATATAAACATGAAAAGAGGTAACATTTTGTCTCTCCATCTCTGTTAGAGAGTAAGAGTTTAACTTGAGTGGGTGCCAACTAATAGACACAGTTGGCTCAATCACAAAAAAAAAATGCCCACTGAGGTGTAACCAAATGTTTTGGACAAATCCTGTTGATCAACCACCCCTACAGTGTCCTGAAGTAGTTTTCCACTTGACCTTGGGGTTTCAAATCCTCCAGACTTGTTTCTGTGGAGCTGGGTGACAAAACTTAGTCTTTGCTCTCCTTTATTTTTGGCAGCAGCAATAGAATAAAATCACTCTTTATCTGTTCATTTTGACTAGAGAAATATTTTTTTTTGACAAGTTCACTCTCCTTAGGAACCTTCCTTTTGGCCACGAAGGACACTGTAAACCACCAGGCTCATGTTTCTAAGGTCTCCAAGAGGTAAAGAATTTGCCACAGAAGTCAGGTTCACTGCAGCCAACCTAGACTTGGGTTCCTGTAACATCTTCTACAGAATATTTACTCCAAATATCTCTCTTCTGAATCAACCTGTTTCTGAATGACTAATTCATGAAACGACAGTGCCCTTCAAATAATGACCTCATATTGGTCCACACCCCTTTGTAGGCACCGGCTCTGCACTGTATCTTTGCCACACTTCCCAATGACTGTTACTAACTTCTGAGCTGGAGCTTCTCCTGGGTCTTATTTTAGTCACTTGGACATTAGGAACATGGCAGAAGCAGACTCCAAAAATGTGCATTGGCTCTCACCCTCTCTTGCTTGTTCCTGGGACCATCTGCCACCAAATAATGATGAACCACAATGGAAGGATCACAGCTTCTTCAGTTGAGCTCCCAAACACAGAAATGAGAAATAATGATGATGATAATAAATGTTTATGGTTTTGAGCATCTCGGTTGTGCTTTTTAACACAACAAAACCTGATGCCATCAAGATGTACGTTTATGGAGAAACTATAAGTGACATCCCAACACAGAAACCTGATAAACAACTACCAGGAGAAAGAGGTCTATCCAAGAAAACGTTCCTTCATCGTGGAGAGTAGCAAACCTAAAACATTAGCTGGAATTTAAAGTAAGTTTTTAAGGTAATTTAGAGCCTCATAAAAAATCAATCTCTCTCTGTAGGACTAAAAATATTCCAGCTTTGAACAGTTTTTTTTTTCATTTTTATTAGAATTGAAAGCATGCCCATTGATCTAGCAAGAGTAGTTTGCTAATAATTAGGCTGGCAAGAGAGGCTTAGGACTCTCACCCACAGGGTGGAGATGGGCCTTCTCATTCACAGAAGTCAAGCCCTGAAAAAAAAGAAAGACAAAGAAGCAACAACAATGCTCATCCCTCTGTTCACCAACAACCCAGTGAGTCTGAACTTGCTCAGAAAAACAAACTTCCTAGAATCCCCTATTGTAACTTCTGACCATTTGCAAAGAGGTGGCCTGTAAGACCCAAGACATCCTGCAGTGCTTTTCTATCCCTTTCACAAGGCACTTGCGTTTCTTTTTGCATTCTAGGAGCATTTGTATACTTGTCGGTTTCTCCTATTAAAATTAAGACTCTTTGACAGCAAGATCCATGTTGAATTCTTCCTTCTATTCTAGACTTCACATGGCACAAAAGAGATGCTCAGTTAATGTTTGTCTCTTAAACCAATGGAAGAGGGAAGGCCCCAGGAAACACAGAGACTATACACAACTGACCCCAACCCCAACCCTGACACCAGGCATGAATAAGGAGCCTGACCAAAAGAAAAAAAAAATGCAAACTTCTTTCCATGAACTTGTGTCGACAGAAGGTGTGTCAGAATTTTCATGAGCATGCCTGACCTTCCAGGAGATTCATGATACATGAGGCATCTATAGTATGCTTTCCCTTGAGTGAATTTCATATAATCTTGACTATTTACATTCCTTAAGTAAGTTTGGGAGGTCAGAATCCTGAACACAGGACACACATTCCTGAGTAAGTGGACCAAGTTCTCTTCCAAAGAGTACAGGCCAAGCAAGTTGCATCTTGAGTCAAGTTTTTTTTTTAAAACTCCAACAAATGTAAAGCAATATTGTTTTGCTGGTGAATATGGTAAGATTATTTCTAGTTTCAGTTGCTCATATCCCCAAAAAGAAAAAAGAATATCATCCCTTTCCTTATAAAATATTTATTGTTTTATATTTTAAAAGAAAGAAACTAAATCAATTCTATTGTGAAAGGCACATTAAAAATGTAAGCACAAAGCACAGGGCACATTTCACAGAAGATTGGAACTGCTAGCAGTTTTTTTTTCATCTACCAGAAGAAATCAAATGAAGCAAGTTTGCCTCTGGGGCTCTTGACATCATTACAATTCATCTTAATAATGAAGTTAAAATTAACTGAAAGAAGACAAAATGGGGGAAAAACTCACTTTGCTAACATGGGTTTATTCATTGGAAAATAAAAGTATATCCTTTGAATATAATTAAGAAAAAAATAAAAATACAGATGGCCTGTGATTGGAAGAGCCCCCTAGATGGTCATCTTGTGTTTACAGGACCATAAATTAGTCCATAGAATATGTGCTTTATATTAGTATACAAGAATACGTTTAGAATGTACACATGCACACATAAAAATTAAATGCAGGCACATGGAGATTTTAAAAAATACTATTTGAAATTATTGTAGTCAGAATGATTTGTTTGCCGTGGTATTTTGCTTCTGATAGTGCATATAACCAACCCCAGGAACCCCATTCTGCTTCTTATAAATGACCCAGATTGGCCTTGTGGAGACCTGGTGAGGAAAGGAGAGATCGAGAAGAGGGCCAGAGGACAACACCCCGTCCACTTCATGGGTCTCATATGATCCCTCAAGCACTCATATTCTAATGTGCATCCTGTCCCTCTGACGTAGGAAAAAGACAGAACATTCCTTGGGAACCAACAGGTGATTTTTTCCTTAAGCAGCTATATTATTTTCAGAAATTTAAAGCTGTCACTTTGAGGATGCAATAAAGTGATGTTAACACTAATGGACGGCAGACTTAAGCTACCCAACAGACAATAGTGTGCTTGGCTATGAACTGAGAACATCACTTATTCATTTGCATGATTCTATGCTAAGATTTAACATTCAATCACTTATTCTCAGACCAATAAATCATTTTAATTTTGATTGAAACAAATAAATATTTCCAAAGAATTAAAGGACTGAAACTATGAAAGTTTTTATGTTTTATATTTTTGGATGGAGGAAGAGTTCCTTGACTAGCTTAATTTTCCTTCAATTTTTTGGATAAATGAATATGACTATGCAGGGTTGGAAACAGTTCCAGAATAGAACACTTGCCTAGCATGTGCAAAGGCCCGGGGTCCCACTGCCAGCATCACTAACAACAACAGTAGCAACAATAATTATAATAAGAATATCTATTCCTAACTTGGAACCATTATTCTCTCTCTCTCTCTGTCTCTCTCTCTCTCTTTCTGCTCTCTCTCCCTCTTTTTCTTTCTCCCAATCTATGATTCAGCATACCGTCCATTTTCTGTCCTTCTGATATGATTCTTTTAAATGTTTAAATTTTTATTTTAAACAATTCTATATGCAAAATGATACTAAGATATCAAAAAATCACACCTAAACATTGTCTGTTTTAATATTTTAAAAATCAGAAACCCAATCACTGTTCATATAGATTGTAGTTTGAAAAAACACTTAAAAACTATACGCAACCAGCACAACCAGATAATATACAAATCTTCCCTATAAACACATACTCAGAAAGAAGGAGAAAATTAGCATGCCTGGGGGACTTGATATGCAAGAAAAGAATTTCCTCAGAAAAAATAAGGAACCAGGGACTCAGAGTGAGCAGTACATTATAGGACGTAATGGAAAGCTAGGAAGCCAGAGAGCCCAGAATGTACATAATTTGTGGGTCACTCCCACATAAAGAAACACACCATTTGGATCCAGAGCTGAGTGTTTGCTTGCTAGTTGTAGGAACATGCGCAGATTCATCATTCTTCTTGTCATGAGTTTCCTTTGTAACGTGGACAGAATTCTGTCAGTTACGATCCAATCAGAAAAGAAAAATTACACAATAATTTGAAAGGGGAAAATTTTTAATTAAAAATAACTACAGTGAAGGATTAGAGCTAATTTTTAAAGGTATTGTGAAACAGTAAGAAAATATTCAAAAGGAAGAGAGAGGGGCGGGTAAGTAAAAAAGGGAAAGAAAAAAATTGATAGTAAAAAAGAAAGCAAAACTTATGCATATAGCTTCGAGGTAGAAAGTTTCAGGGGGCAGAAGAATGGGGAAAAAATGAGAAGTAGTGTCATATAATGTAACGAATTCCCAGTGTTGTTTGTGATCATAACATGTATATAACATGTACCAATAAAATCAATTTTAAAAAATAAAAGACTCTTTAAGGCATACAGGAACCGTAGTTTCAAGGAAGAGTCTTACAGCTGAGGCGAGGACGGGAGGAGGTAGCAGCCCAGGGCTGAACTCCAAACCACAGTAGAGCGGTCGGTGCAGAGCAGTGCAGTTGGTCCCTTGCTAGGGAAACCTGCCGAGAGTCTAGTTCCTGTCACCTACCAGAAACTCGCCTCCTAGGGTGCCAAGACATACTGATCCCAGCTCAAGCTCCTCCACTACACTACAACTCAAGGGAGAGAACCAGGAACACGCGCTGACTGAGCACGGGTGTGCTGGGGCTGCCGAACCTGCTTTAGAAGCCTCCACGTGATCACAGTAGAAGCCAGAAATGTAGTTCCTCCTGCGGGGCTCCTTTCATGCCCTTTACCGTCAAAACTGCACCAGCTGGCAGGTAAAAGTATTTAAACTCATTTCCACGCAGAAGAATCAAGGCTGAATTGGGAACTTATAGAGAATCAATCAATAACAGACATGTACAAAATGATAAAGCTCTTGGTAGTATTTAAATCACAACTGTCCCGGTGAAGCCATTACCTAAGATACCACACCATAGTAGGTGTGGTATGTGTTACTCTTCACCAGTTATGTACAAGTACCTACTACGTTCCAGCTACTGCGCTAAGTATCAGGGGTTCACTGCCACCCAGTGTTGGCCCAAGACCTGTCTCAGAGTGGAGCAACAATGTGAGCTGCAGGTCCAAAATGCTAGTGTGTGTGTGTGTGTGTGTGTGTGTGTGTGTGTGTGTGTGTGTATGTGTGTGTGTATGTGTGTGTGTGTGTGTATGTATACACATACTAGTCTGGTGCAGTGCCATGCATGTGTTCTCATGAGATTTTTCTCTATTCAGCGACTGACTTCCTAGAACACACATGTACTTTGAAGAGCATGTGCACAGATGCTGCCTGAACTTTCACCACAGTTTGGTTACTACAGCCACTGATCTCTGTCTGTGTGAATCATGGGGAAAGGTGAGAAGGCCAAGTCATTAATGGGTGAGAAGAACAGCAGACTCGCCTTACAGTAAGGCCTTTTGTTAGTGTCAGATGACACACAACAGGAAATCTGTACTAGGAAATTACAGCTGGAAGATCAGTGGCCATTGTTGTAGGCATTCAACTGACACAGTTCAGAGGTTCTGCCAAGAGGCAGATGAAAGCATGCACAGAATGATAAAATAATATGTGGTAATGATGGTGAGGATCACATCTCAAAGGAAAAGACAAACGTGGGTCAAAGCTAAAGTAGGAGATGGGAGAAGTCCCTGAAAAAGCTACCTGAAAGAATGCACATTCACCAGTGAGCCCAGCTGAAATGGAAGAGGAAAGTACTAGATGGCCTGGATGTTGGCAGTGTGAGAGTAGGTCCTGTGTCGTGAACCCTCCGGTGGCTCCAGTGGAAAACTACAGACAGAATGAGGGGAGGAGAGTTTCTCAGCCCAGCAGGAAAGTGGACAGGAAGCAAGAACACAAGTGTCAGTAAGTTGAACAGATGAATGGGTTATTATCGAAATAGAAATGAAAGAGTATCATTGGTAGGTTTTGAGTATCTACGCATAGAAGATAGGATTGCAGAGCACAATAAGTTTCAATTTTGTAAGGTAACTCTAAATTCAAGAAAGAGAATGTATTGGGAGAATTCCAGAAGAGATGTACATATTCCAAGGAAAGGAAACATAACAGGAAGACGTTATCAATTATACCATGATCCAGGAGGAGAGAGTATTTTTGATAGTGTCTGAAGGAAAGGATGAAGAATAGAAGTCGGTTACCAGATAAGTTGGCAGTGAAGAAATGAAGAACGTGAGAATAGACCACTCGTGAAAACACTCTGGTTATTTTAATGCAAGGGAGGAAAGAGAGGCACATAAACTCATTAGGTAGATCATGGTTTACTTACTGAGTTAAGCTAAATATTTTACTTGCAAATACACATTATCCTCCTTACAAAAATCCTTCCTAGCAACTGATTTACTCCAGAAAGAAAATCTTCCAGAATGGATGGCCAGCAGATTTGAAAAATGAGGAAAAGATTTTAAATGCTCATTCCTTCCAGTTGGCATTTATTTACTTTGAGCATGTTTATTAAACTCTGAGATAACAGTTCTGGAGATCATCTGACCTTCGTGAAGGAATGAATACAGACTGTAGGCTCCTTGAAAAGCAGAAGCTTCTGTTCATATAATTTGAGCTCAATAAATCTTTGCTGAGCTGTTGAAGAATACAAGAAGTGGCACAAAAGCAGAAAACCAGAGAAGGAAATCTTTAATTAAGAAAGGGCTTTTAAAGGTCTATCGAGTCAAGTCATCTTTCCCAAGTCTTCAGCAATGAATATCATAAACAACTCAGTGCTTAGAGTATGTTTGCATTGCCTATATGTCTCTTTACTAGCAGGAAGCCTTTCCACTATTCAAATACTTAACCTTTTGTTCTCACTCTATTAAGGTCCTTTCTCATCTTCCTGGAAGAAAGAAGACTATAGCTGCTTGGTAAGCTGAGGCAGTCTGAACCCAGGAGTTCAAGAATTCTCTGGATAATTAGTAATGCCTTGTCTCAATAAATGTGTTTTTTGAATGTATGAGAGGGATGAGACCAGTACATATTTTGGAAAGTGGCCACAGAAAGAAGAATGGACAGGTCCACTGTAAATAAGTAATTGACCAAATGAATGTTTCAGTTTCAAAATAATAGAAATACATGAACAATATGAAAAGAAAGACCCAATGTGGGCAGCTCCCTTTCTCTGCTCTCCGTCTATGAGTAATAAAAACCTATAGCCACCAACTCTGTTTGCTCCTATATGAACTGTTGACTTCTTCATTCATTCTTTCTCCTATGGCCACTTTCCCAAGTATACACTAGGTCCCATTCCTTCTCGCACACCTAGAAACAGAATCTCTTCTTTCACAACTGTCACCCCTTCATCTTTACAAGCCCACTTCTAATAGCACTTAAATATGTCATAATATTTCCTATTAAAAAAACTTGTCTCCTGCACACCTTTTATCAGTTGCTCCTTTTGTAGCAAGAACCACTGCAAGCATTGAGGATATTACTCTTTCAACTTCCTTAACTCCATTTTTCTTTTCTTTGATGCTAATTCTACTTTGAAATCCTTCATGTTTATATGATGGACAATGTTTATATCTTGTGACTATAAAGGATTTATCTGATGATCATTTCTATTGTTTTTCTCAGTCCTCCCAAAACAGTAATATTTAATATGGTGGAGATATTTTCCTTCTTAAATAGTTGGCTTCAAAAATGCTATGCTTATAGTTCATCTTCACTATTCCCCTTTGGAGACTTCTCTTCCTCTCTATTTTGAAGTGCTTTGGACTTTAATCCTAACATTTTATTACCTAACAAACTAGTTTCAACCAATTTGATAATTTTAAACCATTTGTGTCTGTTGATGATCTCTAGATGCTACTCATGAGTAGCATCTTCCTTTTCTGGGTTCCAGATTCATTTCTGCAACTACCAACTTGATTTTTAAATGTCTTAGAGGAGGTTTACACAGAGATTTCTTAGTTTTCCATGCTTGCAACACCAAGCTTCCCTTTCTTATGTATCCTCATTTCAAGAACTGCTACCACCTATCTTCTATACATTTGTTAAATCCAAAATGTGGGGTAAATCTTTGATTTTTCTCTTTGCTTATCACTCAACACAGAATTTACAGCAACTCTTCTTGACTCTATCTTCAAAACGCATCATGAATCAAACAGTTTCTCACCTCCTCCACTTTTCTCTCTCCAACACTTTCTGTCTATTCCCCTTGTGTCCTCTAACCAGAGCTCCAGCTCCTGTTTTTACCTTCCACAATCTATTGTCCACATGAAAGCTACTAGGAGCTTTTAAAAATATTTCTTGCTGTATATCAGAGAAGAATTAGTTGTTCACCGGTTTATCTTTTCTTGCTCCTAAAGCTAGAGCAAAGTTTGAGTGTCCCTTGCAATTATATGTGGTTGTACAACACAATTTTAGCCAATGAAATAGGAGAGGAAGGGATATTTTCCAGTGCCAATTCTAACCTCTCTACATCTTTCATGTGAGATTCCTTCTGCTAGCTTGAAGCAGCGAGCATTCACACGGACTCCAGATGGGATAAGACTGAGACTGAGTCACTCTCCGAAGGAGCTGCCCACGGTCGGGAATATAGGTTTAGAGTTTTACATAAATGGGAAGCAATTTTATATTGCCTTTAATTTTATGATATATCTTTAGATGTGTCAGATTATAGAGACTTGTAATTAATCTCTGTTCTAATATAAAATATTTCAATGGACTCTCATTGCATCTGGAACAAATTCAAGCTTCTTTTCTGGACCTTTTGGGGGGTGGTGACCTGAGCTGCACACAATTGTGTTTTCACGTCATTGTTACTGAATTTCCGCCATCCATGTTACTTTTCTTGTTATTTTCTACAACACACGAAACTGCTTTTCATCCCAGGAACTTCAATTTCGCTTCTCTCTGCCCACCTCAAGCTTGCTAGTGGCAGATATTCACATCTGTTCAAATTCCAGTGTTCAGATCAAAAATGGGGTTTCCAGATCTATAATTTTACCTGTCTCACTTGTAGAATTATTTAGCCCCTGTAATTATGTCACTTGTTTATCTGCTTATTTTCTTACTATCTACAGTAATTAGAATAACATTTACTGATATTTCAGTCACAGAAGTAACTTACTTCATTCAAGCAGAATGCAACAACATTGAAGAGATGTCTTTTCTGTAATTGCGTTATGTGAGAGTGTGACTTCCATCTCACCACCAGAATATCCGTTTACTTTCTTGACTTCCACCTTCTGTAAAGCAAGCTGCCACTTGGCAAGGAACTGTGGGAAACCAATAGCCAACAGCCAACAGCCAACTGGAAACCGAGACCTTCATTCTGACCACCCATAAAGAACTAAACTCTGCCACATAAGCCGGAAAACATCTCCTTCTCTTTCAGAGCTTTTAGATGAGACTTCCACTATGGAAATCAGCTTGGTAACAGTCTCATGTGATGCTCAATGGAGAGCAAAGCTGAGCCAGGCTTACACTCCTGACCCACAAAACCTGTGAGAGAAGATATGTACGATATTTTGAGCTGCTGCATTTGAAGTAATTTGTTACACAGGAAAACATAACAGATACTTACTTGTAGACCAACTACCCTGAGCAAGCCAGAGGGAAAATGAAAGAAAATCCATTTTTTCCTACTAAAACCAAACACTGTAATAGAAGAGGACAGATAGGTGTGCACCATGCCCCAAAATACAATGTGATATTCATATATGTCTTCCAGCCTTGCTTTCAGACTTCGCAATGAGTGGGTGGGAGAACAAATTGCTCTTAGCATGTTTGCAGTCCTCACAATTCACAGTGGGGCACCGTCAGGGCAAGTGCAGTTCCACACACCCCACTCCCTGTGCCCAGACTATAGGAGAGCTGGGGACACAAACACCAGAGGTTTCCTTTTCACACACTGGTATTCGTGGGATGGCCGGCTCTACGCCTTCTACTTTTTCTTTGAAGTCATACAAATGATTAAAATCCTGAGTTAGTTTTTCTTGTTGCTCATCTACTACTAGACTAATAAAGAAATGAATTTTAGATAATACACATTATGGAAAATAGCTATTGTTTCATGTATATGGTTGAGGATTGGTCTGTTTGGCAGCACTTCTAAAATATTTTCTTCTATGAAGGGACATTTGGGAGCCATGATAAAAACTTGGTATAGGGGCCGGGGATTTAGCTCAATGGTTCTGACTCCTGTCTTGCAAGTGCAAGGGCCCGGGTTCAATCCCCGGAAACCACATACAATACTGGGTGTGGAGACTCACACCCAGCAGCAATCAGTACCACATACCACAGTGCCGGGCGTGGTGGCTCATGCCTGTAATCCCAGCACTCAGGAGGCAGAGGCAGGAGGATTGCTGTGAAGTGAGTTTGAGGCTGAGCTCAGGGCCAGCCTGAACCACAAAGCAAGACCCTGTCTCAAAAAACCTAAAACAAAACAAAACAAAAAACTTGGTATAGAATGTTGCATTCTACGGTAGAAAATTCCATAGATTAAAATTGATATTTGCTCCAGAAGCAAAAATAACATTAAAAATTAAATTGAGCATTCCAGTAGTGATAAATTTTCACTATGAATAAATGTGTGAGTTTTGCTGACTTCAGGGAAGCCAGCTCTGACACCTCTCGCTCTCCTGGTGGCGTCTTCTGACATGAAACTTGTTTGACATCAAGTTACCTGCTTGGAACAGATGCAGTTACATAACCACAGGTTCAATTCCAGCTTCTGAAAATCTGCTGAAGCCAATAACATTATCACTGTAGACTACATTAATTTTGAACTTGCAGAGTTTTCTTTTTTTTCTTTCTAGGGATTATTAGACTAAAGAAATAGGTAACTTCAGACTCAACTAGTCCAATAGCTGAGTTTGAGAAAGTAAAAGTAACCTTGATATCATGGATAGGACTCATCAAAATAGCTGCATCCTCAACAAACTTGGAGGTTCTCATTTCTTGTAATCAAGTATATAAGGACATTTAAGATAATTTTTGTTTTGCTAGTACCAAAGAGAAATAGTCTGATACCTGTGTCTTCAAATGAACTACCAGACAGCTACTTAGGTTGAGAATCATGACGGAGTCTCAGCACAATGCAAGAGTAATACTGGTCTTTGTGTGCTTAGATGGAAAGACTGCTATAGCCAAAGAAAATGTAAATTATCTTTGATTTTTCATTTGGTATCAAGATTTTTACTTGTTACACAATTGATTGCATGTCCAACTAAAAGCAAACAAGTGACTATTTTTAGCTGTGATGTATAATTTATGTACATACAATAGACTTGTCAATATATTAGATGGAAAAAAATTAAGCTTTCTCTTCAACGAGAAAAGATCATGAACATTAGCTCCTATTCAGTCCCAATGCAGTTCCAGGAAAGTGAAAGAAAGAAAAAGTTAAGAATGAATATCTTTTTGAATCCATTCTATCTTCAGGGTGAAAGGCAAGGACAGAAAGAATATTTCGTCTAATAAAAGATTAATGTGAGAGCTCTTCTGAGTGATAACTGCATTGCCTCCTCTTGGAGCTAATTATACCTTTAAATCACATTCACAAAGAAAGCCACAGCTACCTTCATCAAATACTTATTTTAATTGCTTAATAGTGAACATTTCTTTCTGAGCTAATTGGGTTATTTTTCTAGGACATACAAAAACCCTCCGTCCTTAGAATATTGAAAAGGAACAATGTTATTCCTCTGGATAAAGATTTTGAATCATTAGTAATTATTGGTACCAGGTTGTGTTGTCAAGAGAGAATTTAGATGTGGTGGTATTAGTGCATTATTAGAATGTCAACTGGAGGATCATGAATTCAAGATTAGCCTAAGAGCATGAGTTGTGTGTGTGTGTGTGTGTGAGAGAGAGAGAGAGAGAGAGAGAGAGAGAGAGAGAGAGAGAGAGAGAGAGAATTTAAATTGACAAATTATTCTATGGAATTTTTCAAGAAGCCAAACTCAGAACTTAATTCACAGCTGTGATCTGTGCATTCATATGGAAAGAAAGAAGATCTTTGAAGTTATTTCTATACATTCATATACACATCTGAGAACTAAGGATGAGATTGCTTTATTATCCAGTTTCCGCTGCCTTTCCAAAAAAATAGATGAACGTGTTGATGTCTCATTTAACAAGAGCATATATCTCTGAATTACTCAGTGGTATATCAGTGTAGAAATAGCAGAACCGGGTTAGCCAGTAGACCACTTTAATACTAAACTGTTTATTACTAAACTGTTTAAAGTTGATACATAGGGATAATAAATTCTAACTGAGTTTAGTAGGTATTATTATTTTAAATTTTCTTTGTAAAATGCACCTTCCCTTCCCCATGGCCTACAGCTTCGTAGAACATTCAAATACCACCATCTTGCTCTACAAAACATGACCAAGAGACAGTGAATGTTTAAATATATATATATTTTAAAAAACATATTGCAGTAAAAGTCATAATGCCAAGAATGGTGGGATAAGTGAGTTCAAAGTAAGAAAGAGAATCTTATCTGTTTTGAGAGGGATTAATGACAATATATCATTCCAATAAAGTTTTTAAAATTTAAACATTTACTGTATTTTATGATAAGTCCTTATTGAGCAAATATTTAGGAAATTCATGTTTAAAAACACATTATGTTGTGTTCTCACCCACCTTTTCCATTGCATCTGGCACATTGTGACTTCTGTTCTTTCATAAGGTCAAAATGACCATCAAAGATAAATATTTTGAGTTGTTTTAAACATCAAGTCACCTACAAAAGCTCAACAAAAGATACTCACTGAAGCAAATCTCCAGCCTAAGAAATCTTGTACAACTTCTGCAAAAGACCAGAATTCTCAGATAAATGTGTTCAAATCAAGCAGAAGCTCTTTGAGAGGGATTAATTTCAATGTATCTTCTTACTCTAATACAGATATTTAATGTAACATTTGTTGTGTTTTTTGATCACATCTCTTGGCATAATACCTCGACACATTGTCGAATCAAGTTATCTCGCCTGAGAAAAAAGTGAGTTGAATAACTGGTAAGTAACTTGCCTATCGATGTTTAACTATTTAAAATTAAACAGCTTACCAAGCCAGAAACTGGGAGAAACTGAAATTAAAACTAATGAAAAGCAAGAGCTAATGAATGGTGAAACCCATGTAACAGCCACAGTTGTGCTATTTAAATCAGGAAGCTAACCTTTCAACGATCGTCTTTTTCGATTTTATTCCTAGGAGAGTAGAACTTGAGCCAATAGAGCAGCTAACACAAATTATATTTGCACCCCATATTTCCTTGTGAGAAAAGAAATTCTCCTTGAAGTATATGAGTATTGAACACAGCTATAAATGTGGGGTTAGAGAGTAAGTTCACCTCTCCTCTGCTGAGAACAAAGGGAAGGGTACATGAGGATATCAGCACTGTAAATCCTGCTGCTCTGTGTGGAGCATGAGTTTCCCTGAAGGCACAAACCTCTTGTCACCTAAACACCTCCCATTCATATTATTCTCTCTTCAAGTCAACAAAACTTAGGAGGGTGTAAATGTAAAGGGAAATATATAGAGGATGTTTGGTTCCCTTACTACCTATTAATGTCAAAATTGTCCTCTTTAAACATTGTCATAGTACACCCAGAATGAGAATAAACAACACGGATTTTGAGAAATGTATTCATTCATGAAGACACATTTCTTTACAGGCTAAAAATAACCATTCCGCTGCCAGCTGGATAATTTACGTAAAAATGAGGAAATGTTTTCAGACAAATATTCCAAAAAAGGATATGTGGAAAAAAGATTTGAACAAAAGTGAAGAGAAATGTGCTCCTTTCTCAGGCGGTGGGGTTAATTTAGGTTGGACACTTGGGTATGGAAAATCTTGATGCATTAGGATGATGACTGTGGTTGACCAGGCATATAGAAGCATGTGGAGATTGAGATTATTCTCTGAGATACACCCTTGTACCTAGGACAAGCCTAGGCCTGCTTCTGTGCTTTCTTATAAATATTTTTCCATTTGAGTTTCCATAAAAGTTATAGTCTTGTCTCTGTTGTATTGTGGGACAGTAATGAGCTATAAGCCCATACTTCACATAAGGTTCAGGGGAAAGTGCTGCTTCCTCTTCAACACATGGGGGACAAGTTTGTTCATGGAGTCATGAGTTTAAGATTAGCCACAGATCACAGAAAGAATGCTGAGAAGGCTGGATGTGTAAAATAATATGGATGCTTTGGAAGTATTCGGGGATGTGACTGAGTATTCAGTGAGAGCTCCAAAGGGGTCCATAGCTTTATGGTATAATATTTTAAAGGAGAACAAATTTAATCCCTAATTTTCTGCTATGAAAGATTTCACCCTATGTTTTTGTCCCTGTGTCAGCCTCTGTTGGACCTACATTTGCCTACACTACACCTACAGAAATCTATTGTTCAAAAGTGGTATCTACAAAATCACTAGAAAGATATTTGTCAGTATCTATAAATATGGCAAATCAATATAATCTGTTATGCAATGATACCACTCTTACGTACATACTCAGAAGAAATGCCTATGTAAATTTACCAAAAGATAGTCATAATAATGTTTACAAAACACTACAGTGTGTTTCATTACAAGAAAAGGATGAGAAACAACCCAAATTTAATGGATAGATAAAGCATGTTGCATATTTACAACGGATGACTTCTCAGCAATAAGAATAAACAAACTATACCATTCACTAATATGGAGAAGTCTCACAAATAAAACACACACACACAGAAGCATATATATTGTGTGACTTAATTTTTATAGGCAAAGCTATTGTAGGATGGTAAGACTCATCACAGGGTACACTCCCATGGAAGTGATACAGAATGACCGCAAGAGAAAGTGGCTCTCTGGAGTTCCGGCAGTTCTGTGGCTTCTTTTACCTACATCTTGTGCGCAGTCTGTAAATGTTGATGGAACTATAATTACATGAGTTCTGTATCTTTCTGGTTGTTTTTCCATATTGCCATACTTAAAATTTAAAAGTGTATGGAAAATTAACAAAATAATTGAGTCTTTTAAAACTGAAACTGTCTGGCCGGGGAGTTAGCTCAGTGGTTCTGGTGCCTGTCTTGCAAGCACAAGGACCCAGGTTCGATCCCCGGTAACCACATACCATAGTGGGTGTGGAGACTCACCCCAGTGGCAACCAGTACCACATTCCACAGTGCTGGGCGTGGTGGCTCACGCCTGTCATCCCAGCACCTGGGAGGCAGAGGCAGGAGGATTGATGTGATGTGAGTTGGAGGCTGAGCTCAGGGACAGCCTGGACCACAAAAGTGAGACCCTGTCTCAAAAAAACCTAAAAAAAATTAAATAAATAAATAAATAAATAAATAAATAAATAAAACTGAAACTGTCTTGACTTTGGCAATACCCTCTCTCCCCATCACTAACCTTGAATTACAAGTACTGCTCTTCACCAAACTCAAATCAATAGCTGCAATTAGGATGACTTCCATTTACCTATATTCTTACTTCAAAATAGCCAATTCCATGAAGACTACATTTTGGTTTACCAGCCAAAGGCAAGGCCATCCAACTTACTGCCATCTCAATTTTTATTATTCATTCATGCATTTTATATCAAGTTATTGTTTCAAATGTGTTGATATTTACACTGGATAATCAAGATAAAATTCATTTCTTTAGCCACTTCCTACAAGAACATGCTCTCCCTAAACTGGCCTATATGATTTGAAATAAACCACTCTGATAAAGTATGTTTTTCCTCTTTACCTCATGTTATTTCATGACAAGTAGCCACCTGGATGTGTGTGAACTATAGCTATTCTGGTGACCACTATTCAATCAAATCCAAGTTTGGAAGAAGTTCACACCAACAAGATGAATTAAATGAATCCATTATATGATACTGATGGATGCAAATAAAATTTTCTTGAAAAAAATAATTGAAACTAGAAATACACTTCTATTGCCTGCTTGGAATTTACTTTTTCTTGTCTCATAACCACCAAAGAACAGATGATCACAATATATGGTGAATGTTTAAATTATAAAAATTATTAATAATAGACACATTGCTATTAATTCTCCCTCAGATATTTGCCTTGTACCCCAATACCTTAGATCGTCATTATTACCACTTTTTAAAGCAGTTCTGGAAATATTCTCTTGCATAAATATAAAAAAATTTATTTAAATATTCACTGTATTTCACGATAACATTTTGTATCCTAAATGTCTAATAGTTTTAATATAACTTTTTATTCTGCTATGAATTAGGGAAACCCACTTATAAATAGTGTAAACTCCAGAAGCTATGTTTTTAAAATAAATTATGCATTTTTGAGATTTATAAAATATTACTACATTACACAGAAAGTAAAATGATTGCAATAATGTAGTAAATTAACATGCATATTATCTCATGTAATTTCTTTTTGTGGGAAGTGTAGACCAAATGTGCTGATTTGACAAAAATCTGTACTTTTAACTACAGTCCAATTGTTATAGATTGGATTTCTAGACTATTAGAGTTACCTAGCTACTGCTTTGAATCCTTTCCCCTATATCTCTACATTTTACTAACATATATATTATATTTCTCATCTCTAACACTTGTTCACTCACTGGCAGCTATTATCATTCATTTTCTTAGTTTTGCCAAAGGACCTATATTCTTAAGACATTTAAAAACTGTGCATTATATTTTTCTGTGAGTTGTCATGTTCATCAATTAAAAATACATTTGCTGAATTTAACAATGTCAAGAAAGAATGCAATCCATTAATTGTTTCAAACTTTGAAAACAACACTCATAACCACATTAACATCAAACTTGGTGTAAAGTTTAAGTGATATGTTACTGTGTTACCAGAATCCACACCATTACTAACAAAGCTGACACTTAAAGACTCTAAAGACATTTTTCCCTTTATTGAATTTATTGGTACATTTTAGTTATACATTATGTTCACAAATCCCATCAACTGGATACTGGATAAAAAAGCTATGTGGTTCCAAAAAACTCAGTGGTTCCAGCACCTGTCTTGCAAGCGCAAGGGCCCAGGTTTGATTCCCCAGTAACCACATACAATACTGGGAGTGGAGACTCACCCCAGCAGCAACCAGTACCACATACCACAGTGCCGGGCACGGTGTTTCACGCCTGTAATCCCAGCACTAGGGAGGCAGAAGCAGGAGGATTGCTGTGATGGGAGTTTGAGGCTGAGCTCAGGGCCAGCCTGAACTACAAAGTGAGACCCTGTCTAAAAAAAAAAAAAAGCTATGGTTTTTCTAAAGACATTTTAAATTTAAACTTGCTGGAATATAGATTTAAACCCTGATATATCAGCACTCTAAAAGGAAATTTAAATATCTTTTTAATCCTACACTCTTCTAGTCCAGTGTCAGCGATGATGGTTTGTACTTACATGATAAATAGCATTAGCACAAAAGAGTAACCAGACCCTTAAGACTGCAGATCATCTACACCAGTTTTGGAGGAGGCTTTGACATTTCCAGTTGCACACACTCAGGACACACTGCTGCCCTCTGCACAGAAAAGGTGTCCATGCAGACTTGTACCCCCATGACAGATACCAATTTCACTTCACTTCCAGTATTACAGTTATTTCAAATCCCCTTTTTAATAAGCTTGAGAGAGTTTTTAAATGACCTTAAAGTACTGTACTTCCTTCTCACCTTTCCTTTCCACTCTACTTCCTTCCTATAAACATTCTTGAGAGCTTGCTCTATTTCAGACACAGATGATCAAAGACAAATAAGATGCTCTCTGAGCTACACCACGATAAAATTTCCACCAAGCCACCAAGCCACTCGAGTTTCTATAGCGTCCTGAAATATGACTGATTTTAGTTTCTGATGAACAACATAAGCCTCTTCAATTTAAAAAATCCAATTGTGCCACTGATCCTTGCCTATTCTTAGAGGTCACAGCTGAAACAAAAGCCAACGATTCCTCCATTTTGCTCGTTCCATACTCACCATCTCTTTGCCCACCCTTTCTCTCGTTTATCCCCCCACTCATGTCCATGGCTAGCTTGGGGAGGGGATTTCACTAGCAACTCAAAGTCCTGGAAAGAGTCGTGCATCTCTCAGACCCCAGAGAATTTTTCTGCTGAGATGATTATACTTCACAGATGAAGATTGGGTGTCAGTGCGAGGAGCGCGGAGCAGCACTGACCAACGATGAACCTCACATCACCCGAGTCTTATTTCAGTGCCTCTTTACTTCCTCCTAAAATATATCTAGGGATTTATCATTTTAAATATGTAGTAATGAGTGAGCCAGTCTCTAATTTCTTAGTAACTATAAAATCATGAATAAATATGCTATCACTATCCCAACTGATTTTTTTCCCAATCAATTTTCAACATGATTTAATTTCAGGGTCAATGCTGAGGGTCATATTAAATGCAGAAAAAGTCTCTGAATGGAATTTATTGCTTTTCAGCTTCCTAATGGGCTTACTGCTGCTGGATCAGAATTTCAATTGTGCTAATATTAAAGAACTACATTTTTTCTGGTTGGATAGCCAGCAATTAGCACTAGTAATATGAGAATTGTGGCATGTCCTTAATTTTTTTCAGTTGATTAATACCTACTTTAAGAAGAAAAAGAAAATAGTGGTGTTATTTCGTCATTTGAGGTATTTCTCCTAAACTTAGCGTACACAAATTTATTAATAAGAAATTTTTAAAAAGCTTGTATCAGAAGAAATATGAGTGTTATTTTAAGAATAAAATTATATATTTCTCCATTATTTAGGATTTCAGGTAAAAGTATTGATCAGAATACTATTATTTGGATAATTTCCCTAAGTCTATGCATACAAAGCTTATGTATGTCTCATTCCATGAAAACAGATAAAGATTAATGTAACATTTTTAACAGTAAGTGATACCTTAAATGTCTATTTAAATAAATCAACTTAATATACAAATAAATGCTCCTGATAGAGATAAAAAGTCACATTACTTTGAAAAGGTACATTATTTTGAAAAAGAAAACTAAAAATTTTAAGATTTGCAAAATTCATCTTACTACCACTTAGATTACAACAGCAAAGAGACTGTACAGTAGAGGAAATCGAACTCTAGGCTGAGGTAAATGTGATCTGCAACCTATTTTTGTCTAACTTGGAAGCTATTTTTTTAAAGTATTGTTAAAAATAATTGTATAGCAGAAACTATATATGACTCATGGACCCAAAAGTATTTTCTATCTAACCTTTTAGCGATAGATTTTACTAATCTCTGCTTTAGAATAAAGATGGATGATTTATTTATTAATTCTTATAACATCTTTTTCTCCAATAGACCACAGATACACAAAACACCATTAGTCAGTATCCTTATTATATAATGCCATTTCTCTCTGGATAGCCTCTTATAATTTTGTTAGGAGCTAAATATTATTAACTTACAAAATAAAAACTCAACTTACAGATTTTGAACTTGTCAATAATGTACATCCTTTCTTATGATACTCATCTCTGGATATGTAACCCTTCTCTTTCGGTAAAAAGTGTTTTTTATTTCTTTATTAGTCCTTAGTAATTTTACAAAATATTGAATTTCAAGCACAAAACATACACTGACCACATCAATCTGCCTTATTTTCCTCCCTTACTGAGTCTACTTCCCTTTTTAGACTCCACATACTAGGTGAGATGTTTGATACTGTAGCTCTGAGTCTGGTTTATTTTGGTTAATATGATAATCTAGTTTCATTCATCTCTTTGCAAGTATCAAAATTCTATTCTTGAGGTGGGGAGTTAGCACAAGTGGTTCTAGTGCCTGCCTTGCAAGTGCAAGGGCCCGGGTTCGATTCCCAGTTACCACATAAAAACAATGCTGGGTGTGGAGATTCATGCCCAGCAGCAATCAGAACCCCATACCACAGTGCCAGGCGAGGTGGCTCATGCCTGTAATCCCAGCACTTGGGAGGCAGAGGCAGGAGGATTGCTGTGAGTTCAAGGATGAACTCAGGCCCAGCCTGAACTACAAAAGCAAGACCCTGTCTCAAAAAAAAATTATATTGTTTTATAGATCAATAATATCCCATTGTGAATATATACACCATCACCTTTATACATTCTTCTTTTCACGGACGTGCACTTGGGCTGGTTTCGTATCTTAGCTATTGTGAATTGTGTTGCAATATATATGGACATGAAGATGTCTTTATGATATGGGCTTTTAGTCCTTCAGGTATATACAAGAAGTGATTTAGCTGGATCAACTGTTTGCTTTATTTTCACTTTTTGAGGAATCCCACACTAATTTCCACACTGGTTGTGCTATTTCAGAAGGGTTCTTTTCTCTACATACTCTTAATTAATTATTTAGACTGAAGTGAGATAGAATCTCAATATAATTTTGATTTGCATTTTCCTAATGGCTAATGCTGTTGAACCTTTTTCATATATTTATTGGTTATTTGTATTTCTCCTAAGAAGTGACTACTCAATTATTTGCTCTGATCTATTTGGTTTATTTGTATTAAGTTGTTTTACTTCTTCCATTTTATAGATATTTTCTGTCAGAAGTGCGACTGTAAAGATTTTCATTCATTCTGTTGGCTATATCTTCACTCTGTTGGCTGTTTCTCTTCTCTTTTTTCTTCTATTTCAGAGTTTTTTATTGAATTATTTATTGGTACATTTCATATAAGCACATCATGATCACACTCAATATTGAGAATTTGCACCAGTATATGACACGAGTTATCATTTTTACCCATACCCTGACCCATCCTAAAACCCTCCCACCCCTTATATACATATGCTTTCTTTCTTTTTATTAACATCCTATTTTTTCTTTCCCCTTATTATTTAACCCCTACGCTTTTCCCTTTGAATATTTTCTATTTCACAATACCTATCACATATTCTAGAACTCATTTACATCTTCAGATTCTCATACCAGAGAAGAGATATGGTATTCACACGTCTGTGACCTATTTATTTCACACATGAGTCTATCCCTAAGGTATGGCTATTAAACTTTTTAATTTGATGTAGTCCCATCTGTTTATTGTTGCTATTATTTTCAGCACTATTAGAGTCCCATTGGAGAAGCATTTGCCAGGCCTGGGGCTTCACATATTCCCCCTTGGTTTCCTATAGCAGTTTTAAAATTTTGTGTCTCTGTCCACGTTTTGAACCCTTTTTTCTCACTAAATTCTTTTTTGGTACATTTTATTATACACATCATGATCACACTCAACATTGGGGATTTGTGTGAATATAAGTTCATTCTCTTTTTGAACCTTTTAAATTGAGTTTTGTACAAGATGAGAAAAAATTCTAGTTTCAGTTCTCTACACATAAGTATCATAATAGCACTTTAAAGAGTCTCCTTTTACTAATGTACTTAAATTCCTTTGTCAAAAATCAGATGTTTACAGTTGTGTGAATTTGATTCTGTATTCTACATTCTTTTTCACTGATCTATGGTTCTGTTTTCATGTCGATACCACACTGTTTCTGTCATTATGGCTCTGTCATATAATTTGGAAACAAGGACTCTTATGTCTCCAATTTTGGTCTTTTTGCATAGTATTTTTTGTCTATTTAGAGTCTTTTCATGTTTTCATATGAAAGAATTGTTTTCTCAGTTCTGTGAAGCATACCATTAACATTTTCATGGGGAATGCATTGAATCTATAGGTTGCTCTTGATAATATGGCAAGTGTAATAGCATCAGTCGTGCTGAGACATGAACATGAGAAATCTTTCCATAGCCCATTATCTTCAATTTTTTTCTCTAGTACAGTATTTAGTGTACTTCATTGTAGGAGTTTTTCACCTTCTTGGTTAGGCTGATTCTTAGGGTGTGTTTTATTTTAAGCTATTGTGAATGGAGTTTTTTCCCCTGATTTCTTTCTCAGCTAGTTCATTGTTGTCATAAAGATAAACTACTGATTTTTAATGTTGATTTGTATTATCTGTACTTTCTTATTGTTTATGTATAGGTCTCTTGTGGTTTCAGATAAATTTTTGGATTATTTTCTCTAGACCTGTTAAATATACTGTTGGGATTTCAATTGGGATTGCATTGAATCTATACAATATTTTTGGCAGTATTGCCATTTTGATATTAGTTCTTCCTATCCAGGAACAAGCGATGTCTTTCCATTTTCTGCTATCCTTTTCAATCTACTTTTTCATACTGTTGTAGTTTTCAGAGTAGAGGTCTTTCACCTCTTTTGTTAGATTAATTCCTAGATATTTCTTTTTTTTTTTTTTGAGCATTATTGTGAAAAGGGTTGACTCTTCAATTTCTCAGTGAGTCTGTTATTTGTGTAAAAAAAAAAAAGCTATTGACTTTTGAGCATTGACCTTGTATCCAGCTGCATCACTAAATTTGCCAGTTAAGTCTAACAGTCTTTTGGCTAAGTTTTTGGGATCTGCTATGTAGAGTATAATGTCATCAGCAAATAATGATAGTTTAGCTTTTTCCTTTCCTATCTTTAAAAACTATGTAACTTTTAAAATTTCCTCATTGCCGTCATACATACATCATACATATATATATATTTTTTTTTTCTAGGTACTTGAAATTAAGTCCCAATAGTATAAATTATATTTCCTACTCAAGTATTTTCTAATTATTGGTGCTGCTATATAGAAAAGCAACTGCATTTTGGACTTCTCAGCCCTCAAACATTACTAAACTTTTTATGATTACTACTAACTGTAGAAGTTTTTATATTTTTCTATGATAAAAACCTTGAAAATATTAATAGTTTTGATTTCTCTTTTCCTATAATTGTTCATCATAATTTTATTTTCCTATTATATGTCTACAAACTCTGATTCAATGCTAAATGCCATTATTGAAGTAGGCATGTTTGTCTCATTAATATTTTAAAGGGAATGATTCTAATTTTCATTGGAGTTTTTAAATAGGTTTTTTATTAGGTTTTAGATCCTTTTCTTCTCTTTATGATTTAATAAAAGCTTTATGATTGAGTTTTGAAATATAACAAAGAATTCATTATCTATTTAAATGACATTTCATGAATTCTATTTTAACCTTTCAATACAGTAAATTAAGATTTTGAATTTTTACTATTAAACTTCAGCTCACATATCTAAAATCAGTCCACACTGGCCATGGTATATTATCCATTTTATACAGTTCTGAATTTGACTTTAGAATATTTTTGTAGTTATAGTTCTAAGAGAAATAAGCCTTTATCATATTGCTTGTACTTGAAATTTCCTTCTAGTTTTCATATCTGGATTATCCCAGCTTCCTAGAATATATTGGAAATTATCTCTATTTTCTATTTTGAATAAAAGTAGCCATAACATTTTGATAAAAGCTTTATTGAATTTTGGGGAGAGCAGCCCTATAAAATTTTTTGAAACATAAGCTGATGTTTGTTTTTGATTTTCTGTGAATTATGACTTAAAACTCCTTAATAGATGTAGGATTGTTCAACATTTCTTTTTTTAGTTATTCTTGGTAAAGTATATTGTTCTAGTTAATTCATTTTGTCTGTTTCCAACATTTTTATACATACATATTCATATGTCTAACCTCTACTTAAATTGTGTTTTAGGTTATTATGAATACAGCTATTTTTTATTTTGTCTAATTTTTCTTGTTAGTACTAAAATCAAACCCAGCATGCTCTCCTACTGATCTATAATTCCAGTCACTTTTACTTTTTGTTTTATACAAGGTTTGCTAAGTTTCCCAAGCTTGCTTCAAATGTAAAATCTTCCTACCTCAGCCTGCTTAAGGAAGCCAGGATTACTGGCATGTATCATGTCACCTAGTCTAGCTATTTGCTGAGACTACAAAACTATTATCAATGTATATATAAATATTAAATCATATATCTGTCACTGTTTCTTTCCTCTTTCTTACTTAATTACTTCATTGAAAAATAACTGTAAGATGAATATTTATTTAGAAAGATTTTGAGGCCTAGTATGTCAAATATTAATTTTAGCATGTCTTAGTATTTCAACTATAGTTAAAACTGACATAATCATCTCACTCCACAAAGAATGGCTGTCATTTCAGAATTAGCCAGCAACAAATGCTGGGAGGCTGCAGAGAAGAAGGAACCCTCCTCCACTCTGGGTGGGACTGTAGACTCGTACAACCCCTGTGGAGATCAGTTTGGAGATTCCTCAAAAGGCTAGGATTGGAGGTTCCATTTGACCTGGCCGTCGCTCTGCTATGTATATAGACAAAAGAATTAAA
Source organism: Petromus typicus (assembly GCA_004026965.1). NCBI lineage: Eukaryota > Metazoa > Chordata > Mammalia > Rodentia > Petromuridae > Petromus > Petromus typicus. The sequence goes on from PVIR01011507.1 coordinate 36,843, forward strand.
AGACTCATATCACAGTGACATATGTGCACCCATGTTTATAGCAGCTCAGTTTGTGATTGCTACATCTTGGAAACAACCCAAGTGTCCATCAATTGGAGACTGGATAAAAAAGCTGTGGTTCTTCTACAGAATGGACTATTACTCTGCTATAAAAAATGATAAGTTTGAATCATTTATACTTAAATGGACATATCTTGAGGATATCATAAGTGAAATAAATAGGTTACAGATAAGTAAATTCACATCTTTCCTCTGGTATGAGAAAATAAAGATGTAAATGAGTTCTAGAATGTATGTTATATATTGTGAAATAGAAAATACTCAAAGAGAAATAGGGTGAAGGGGGAAAAATAATGAGATTACAACAAAAAAAGAGAGGAAACAAAGTTTATGTATATAGGGGTTGGGGGTGGTAGGGTGGGTAGGTCCATGGGAAAAAAATGAGAATTAAGTTGTGTCATATACTGGTACAAATTCTCATTGTTGAGTGTAATCATGATGTGTATATGTAATGTACCAATAAAGATTTTAATTTTTAAAAACTGACATAAAATTATATTCCCTTTAATAATTTAAAACTTTATCCAATTATCTTCCTGTGTCTACCAGTCTATCTGGTTTGTGTTCCATGAATGTAATCACTCCTTCCTTCCCACTGAAGAGCACAAGAAGATATGGGAAGAACAGAGTTCTTGACCTGCAGGGATTAATAAAATTTTTCTCACCTTAAATTGGACCACAAAGAACTGCGTTGTAGGAGAAAAGATAAAATAGCCATACAAAGACCACACCAGGGACATAAGTAAATAAATTAGTGTGAATCATTGGGGAGAAACAGAATGGAAAATTTAAAAAATTTTAAAAACACTAGAATGAATACATATTCAAACAAAACCTAGGAGAATTTGCTGCAAACAGATTGAATCAAAATAAAAACCAGTGTTCATTGGAAGAAGGAAATTTATTTTACATGGAAGGTCAGAAAAGAAGTAAGGAAAGAAAATCAAGAAAATTGGCAATACATCGTTTTATTCCAAAGAATATTGAATTTATAAAACAACCATAATAATATCATGAACTTTAACTAAAGAAAGAACTAAAACACATGATTCAGTGAACTATGAGCGTGGTTGAAAATGAAGTTTAAGTGTTTAAAAGCCCTTACATTATTCTAGAAGAAAGTGAAAGTACTATTAATTTTAAACATTAATCTCATAAGAATGACAAAATAGTGCATAATTTCTGCTTTAATATACAGGAAAAATAGCCTCATAAAAATGCAAAGCAAAACAAGGCACAAAGAGAGAACTGGGAAAATAAAATAAGCAAAGCAAGTACAGTGTGCTTTGAAAACTGACAGATTTTAACTAAAATACATGTGTTGTAGTTGGGACTTTGCAATGGAGTAGATTTAATATAGGAAATTTAATTTATAGGATTATGTTATAATGGTCACCTGAAAGTGAAACACACAGGAGTGCAGGAGATTAGGTGCACACTAGAGGTCCAAAGGATCTAGACAAGGGCCTGGACCCCACAATAATGTCCCACACAAATCCACTCAAAGGCCTAGAGTCCACGGCAGTGTCCTCCAGCCACCGGACCAGAGTCCACGGCAGTGTCCCGCGCTTGTCCATATCAAGGATCTGCACCTGCTCGGCCAAAAGGCCAGTGGTGGAAGCCAGAAGACCTGCGCAGTGGGGTGAAGGACTGTGCCACCAGGCAGAGGGACCCACATGGAGCCAGGAAGTGATGCTCACGGTCAAGGTCAGAGCTCCCCTGACGAGAACACCGGCCATTCCCAGGGACAGCCAGGACTCAAGATGGAGAACAGCCAAGTTCCATCAGGAAAACCACCCGCAACACGCTCTTCCTAGCAAATCCTCAGCCGCCATCTTCCCTCCAGTTCTCTTTATGCTGCTGGCAACAATCCTTAGGTGGGCCTTCCCCCGCCAGACCACACTGATTCGACTCAGCTCGACTACAAGTGGACCCACTGCAATATGGTATTGCAATTATATCGCACCTAAGCCAATAATGTATTTTAATTACAGGAAAGTATCAAACTGGATTTAAAAAAACACAGAAACTTTAAAAAGAAAAGTGTAAGTAAAGAAAAATTGATATGTGTAGTTTAATGTCAAATAAAACATTATTAAAAGATAGTATCATTAAGAATACAGAGACTTCAAAGTGATGATGAATTTATTTTATAAGAAAATCATGTCTATCTTCACCTAAAACTGTGCCTACAAAGTATGCAGAGAATTAACAGAGCTGATAAGATTTAATCTAAGCAAAGGGAAACACGTTCTCCTTAGCTGGAATATACAATACTCGGTTTTGTTGTGAAACCACCGGTTTTTTCCAGACTTACTTAAAGAATCGATGTAATAACAGCCAAAATCCCAACAGCTCCCTTATGGATCCTAACAAATGGACTTTGCTACATTTTCTTTAAGGCAAGTGTAGCATATATTAGTAAATGCTTTTTAAAACCTGTTTATATTGCATGATTTTCTTTTTTCTTTATTCTTTTTGTCTTTTACATTGATTGGTTTTCCTACATTTTATATATATATAAACTCAATCCAATTTAGCTGTGATATGTTACTATGTTATGTATTGCTTGATATAATTAGATAATGTCTTGACTAAAAGGCTTGCATCTATATTTATGCATAATATTGACCTGTAATTTTTATCTACGTCCCTCTTGGGTAGTGTTGTCAAGACTCTGTTGGCTTTATGAATAATTTGGAAGGACTTCTCCCTTCTTTTCTTAGTGTCAGAAATGACTGTTTCTTCTTTCCTTTTACTTTTGATATTTATGTTGCTTCTTACATATTTAGTAGAAGAAATCTATTCGAAAGATCCCCCATAAATATGATTTTGTTTCCTTTTATTTTTCAATAATTGCTTTACACAGGAAGCACATTTTGAATTACTCACCTTCCCAGTGGAGTGAGTAATGTATCCTTACAAAATATCCCCTTTTATCTTTTTTTAAAAAATCTTTATTGGTACATTAAATATACGCATCATGATTGCACTCCTTAATGGGGATTTGTACCAGTATTATCCCCTTTTATCTTTCATCTTACTTTTATCTGTGTTAATCTAACAAGATCAGCTTTCTTAGCATTTGTATTGTGTATCTTTTCCCAACATCATATTTTCTGTCTTAGTCTATTTGGGTAGCTGTGGTGAAAGGCTACCGAAGGAGTAATTTATAAACAACAAGAATTTAGTTCTCAGTCCTGAAAGCTGAATGTACAGGAGGAAGACACAGGCCCTTGGGAGCTGGGGAGGGTTGTACTCTCCAAACAGCAAGAGTGTTGAAGGATGAGAGGTAAGGATTTGACCCTTATTTGGTCCTCTCACAAGAAGCATAGAGGAGCCCTTGTGGCCTAATTACCTTTTAAAAATTTCTTTCTTTGTAATATCACTTGGCACCATCTTAACTTTGGAGGTGACACATTCAAACCATAACAATTGATCAGTTACCACACTGTTTTTTAGGTCATCATTTGTAAGCAGTATCTAATTCAGTCTCAAAATCCTTGTTCTAGTGGCGCCATGTAGTTCATTCTATTTCATTCTATTTAATATCATAACTGACACAACTGCAGTTAATCCCACATCTTCTTGAGTCTTCTATACTATCAAGTGAAAGAAGTCAGACATATAAGTTTAACCATCACATGGGTTCTCTTATATGAGGAACATATATGTCTACAGCCGTCTAGCTTTAGATAGATATAGAGAGATAAAATAGAAGACAGAGAAATAAGAAGTAGAGGGATCTTTTTTAAAGGGTGGGTGGTCAAGAAGTGGATGAAAGGGGAAAGAGGGAAAGGAAAGAAAGTGGGAAAAAATGAAGAAGAAAAAGTGAAAATTAGAGCTTTTGCAAATTTCAAGGGGATCAAGAGTTGGAAGGAGCAGGGTAGGTAGAAAAAAGAAAAAATGTAATTAAGGTGTGCATGTACCAACTTCCCCCACTAAATAAAATCATTATGCGTTGCAAACATGTACTAATGAAGCAACAAGGAGCTAGAAAGTGGAAAATCCTCTGACTCATCAGACATGTAAGATCATAAATGCAAGATTAGGCTCTAAATGATGCTTAATCAGAGCAGAAGTTTTCTCGTATCAAGAATACACTGAATAATGAAGCAGTATAAATACACAGTACACACATTCTTCTCTTAAAGTGGGAATTTATGAAATAAAATCTGTCAGCATCTCTGTGCTTGTGAGGCATAAAAATGGAGAAGGAGCATAATTGCCACATTTATCTATGGGTGATGTTTTATGCATCCTAAAAAAGGATCAGATTTTAAAATATTGGATGTACATTTTCCTAATAATATCCAGTACTCTAAATGAAGTAGTAGATACATTTTTCCAAATACAGAAAAACAGGTAAATTTCAAAAGCAGGATTGTAGATTTTATTTAGTATTATTTAATTAAATACAGTGGATAATTTTTTTCCCTAATTTAGGATACTTGTGGTGTTTAGCTTTGTAAGAAGCATATATTATTATTTATTTTGTCCACTAGAATAGTCATTTTTTTAATATTTTTTATTTTTTAATTATCTTTATTGGTACATTAAATATGCACATCATGATTGCACTCCATAATGGGGATTTGTACCAGTATAAGACACAACTTAATTCTCATTTTTTCCCATAGCCCCACCCACCCTACCACCCCCCCATATATATAAAATTTGTTTCCTTACTTTTTTGTTACAATCTCAACATTGTCCCCTTTTAGAATAGTCATTTTTTAACCTAACTTTGTATTTATAAATTGAATTGTTCCTTTTAAAGAGAGACTCATGACCAATGAATTCATCGATCCTTCCTTTTTTAGTCCTTTTTTCAGTGTTAATTAATCTTTGCTTTTGTTTGACTACAAGTGTCTGCAATTATTTGCTATGCTTAAGGTCAGCTTGCTATATTTTGAATTCTCAGTTTGGAATTATTTTAACTCTCAAAGATATTTCCCTTCCTTGTGATTTGTCACTGCAGAAATCAGCTGGCATGCCGACTGTTGCTCACTCTGGTGAGTCTTCCTTCTGGATACTTCTGGCTTTTCCTCTTTATTTCTAGCATTTTTACCATGACATTTAACACTTTGCTTGTCCTTATACTTCATGGTTCAGCACCTTCTATTACTAAAGGAAAATACCAAACACTTCCTTCTTCTTTCTTGTCTTTTTCCCAATTGTGCTTTTACTTCCTGGAAGTTCAGAGTGTGAACGGATTACGACTATACTATGTGTTTCTTGGGTCGTTTTCTGTGTTTTCTTTTTTTTCTCGCTGCGTGCTTCCTTTTGGATATTTCCTTCTGAAAACTCTCAGTTTGCTTTTCCTCCATTCAGTTGTATAATATACACTTAAATTATGTAATCTCTAAACTACATATTATTGTATACTATATTTTTACATTGTTATATTTTATTTTTTCTAGTCTTCTTTCAAAATCCTCATTCTCTAATTTTTGAGCCTTAAGCATAGCTATTTTAAAGTCTGTTCCACTCTCTCTTCCAGTTATTACTCTGGAGGTTTTAAATATCATTCCTCTTCAGTTTTGGCAGTATTTCCTTCTCTTCTAGCATGTTTAGGCATTTTCTGTTGAGTATTAGACATTTTACACAAACGTTATAGAGATAGTTTGCAGCATATTATGATGTTATTTTTCTCCATAGAGGACCTGATTTTCCCCCTGGTACAGTGCTAAGAACACTAGCAAACGAAGCCAAAGTTCATCTTTTCAGGATCGGAGAGCAATCCAAGCAGTGTCTTGTCCCTGAGAGAGTCAAAATGTTTTCAGTTTTTTTCTCTTACTGTCGAGTATGCACTGTAATAGTCTCAACTTGTGTCACTAACCAAGGCTTTATCATCAGGGCAGACCTTCAAGTTGAGTTCTGTAGTCTAGGTTTCAGGAGTCTGTCAAAAATTCTGCCTAAATAAAATGAAATAAGAAGCATATATAACAAAATAAATGAGAATATCTACATTAAAACATTAGGAAATTGCCTATGCAGAAAGTCCCAAGGAAGCTACAAAAAAGTCTCTAAACCTATCGACTTTAACAAGGTCATAGAATGAGAAGTTCATACTTTGTCAATCATGGATACCAACAATGCCACAATCAGAAACAAAAAATAATACCATTTACAGTTATAGTAAAGATTAAATCTGAAAAAATATAAAGAGCTCTATGTTGAATTTATTTTAAATGCTGATCAAGACAACCTAAATAGGAGGAACTACTATAATCATGAATTACAATAGTCCAAATGGTAAGGGTAGATATTTTCTCCAAACTATTATATAGATTTAATGAAATATCAGTTAAAATCATAGATATTAGCAACATGACTTTAAGATTTATTTTAGAAGCAAAAAAAAACTAGAATAAAATAATTTTACAATGAAAAACTTTGGAGGAAATAAATTTGAAATTTAACAATAGTATTATTTGCAAGAAATTGAATATTAGTAAAAGAATAACATGTAAGCCAAACAGACAGAACAGAAAGTTTAGAAATATATTGCCAGATGAGTTTTTACAAGGTAAAAAATTCAATGAATAAAATTCAGTCCTTTAAACAAATGGTTTCAAAATAGCTTCATAAGCAGCTTTCAAAAAACAAGATTTGATCTTACCACCTTTTACAATTCTTACTCGACCCAGAGCCCATATATACAACATAAAATTAAATGTACAACATTAAACATACCATCTTTCTAGAAAAGGAGGACAAGCATTAATGAGCTAGAGTTCGGTGAGGCTATGAACATTATAACAAAAATATGACTCTCAAAGAAAAACTTTAAAATTAAACTTCATTCAATTCAGAAATGTTGGACCCACATCTGTGATCTCAGCAACATGGGAAGCCAAGAGAATCATAAGTCTAAGGTCTGCTTGGGCAGTATCACAGGGCAGCCTCAGGGGAAAAACAGACAACATATTAGAGGCTTTGTTCTGTAAGTGTCACTGTTAAGAGAAAGAAAACACAAACTACAAATTGAGAGAAACTACAAATTTTCAAATCATGTGTAAGACAAAGCACTTATATCTAGACCATAGAATTAGCTCTCTCTCCTGCCCTGGACAGTAGGTAAAAGAGAAAGACCAGGAATAATATTACTTGATCTTCTTCCTCATGAAAGAAAACATTAGAAGTTAAAAAGTGTTCACTACTAACATTCATAAGTTCTTCCCTTTCTTCTCTTAAACAATGAATGTAAATATTAATTCTATGGTCAACTTTCATTACTTTTCAGAGGAAAAAACAATCTACCTCAACACCTCTCTTTCCTAAGCTCCCTCATCAAAAGCGGGCTGCTGCTCTTCTCACCTCATCCAGGACTACTTGAGAGTGGTTCAGACCTGACTCCAAGGTCTGATATTCAGAACAGAGCACTAATTTAGTCAATCCCCTCAGTACCCACTGCTGAAAAACAAACTTAGTCTCTCTCAATATCAGTTCCCAAATCGTGTGAAGTGATGTTGTCCAAAAAAGCACAACACAGATCCTGTGATGAGATTCAGCGACAACCTGAAGATATTCCAATAATAAAATGCCAACACAGTAAGGTGCACCCACTGAATATAAATATATTGTTGTTATCACAATTCTAGAAAGTTCTGAGATTAAATTTCCATTTAATACCAAAAACATTCAAATCCAGAGGAACTGGGCCTTAGAACTTAATTTTCTATTTTTTTAAAATTTATTTATTTTTTAGGATTTTTGAGACAAGGTCTCGCTTTGTAGTTCAGGCTGGCCCTGAGCTCAGCCTCCAACTCACATCACAGCAATCCTCCTGTCTCTGCCTCCCGAGTGCTGGGATTACAGGCATGAGCCACCACGCCTGGCACTGTGGTATGTGGTACTGGTTGCTGCTGGGTGTGAGTCTCTATGTCTAAAATTTAATTTTCTTGTTCTTGAAAGTTAAAAGCTCAAACTTCCTTTGCTTCTCTTGAACCAGAGTTTACTTTGATTTGAGGCAGCTCTTTCTCCGTTGAATATGGTTCCTTTGGACCTTCAGAGGTTCAATTATTTCTCCATCAAGTCTTTCACGATCCTCCATTACTAATGATTCAAAGTCAATAATATATATCCAGTACTTTCATAGCACTGGCTCATCATTTTCTAAAAGTCATGAAGTAAACTAATTTGCAAACACTTCAGCAACTATTCCCAGCAGGACTGTGTGTAAAAAGCAGTTCTTACAGTGTCACACCATACATATATTTTAGGATCACCTAAAAAGGAAGAATAGGTCAAGAACTGCATTAGTTTTTTATAAGAATAAGCTCAGTTGAGAAAAATACTACATGAAGAGATTAATATTGTCACGGCACATTCACCAGAATGGAACAGATAAACCTGCCTGTGCTTACAGCATCATCACCAAAAATGCAGTTTTCCTAATTACTTTCCCTTCCTGAGACACAATATTCTGTACTCACAACTTAAAAGAGGAAAAGTTGACTTTGGCTCACAGTGTGCAGAGGTTTAGTCTACCATCAGCCGCTCCCAGGCAGGGTGGGGTGACAGAGGAAAGACAGCTCATGTGTTGTCAACACGAAGCAGAGAGGCCAAGAGAGGAGGAAGGGAAATAGACTGTTCCAGGCCACACCCCAGTGACCCACCTCCCCCACCAGTCTGCACCTCCCGGTATCACATTATCTACTAGCTCATGGGGAGTATCACACTTTTGCGATCCAGTCACCTCCTCACCTATGAGCACCTTTGGTTTTGTGGGGACATCTAGGTATAAACCATAACAGTAGTTTTAAAAACTTACTTGCTAATTACAAGTTTTAAAATTGGCATTGTTAACCCAGTGTCTGCTTATTTTGGCAAAGTCCAAGAACCTCAATCCAAGGACTGAAACACAGATGGAAAACTCTTCTTCCTCACCGGCACTCTCCAGGGAGCACCAGGCGTTCAGAAACAGCGCCCTGGGTAAGGAAGGCCGGTTCCTTCAACAGAGACTACTGAGGTCTGGGAGATACACAGGGATTCACAGCAACAAGCTCCCAGGCACGTAGGCTGACAACTTCCATATTTAAAACATACACTTCTTCCTTTACTAAAGAACATCTGTTTGCACAGCACAAATTCCCCACACTACTTCCCAGACCACTTTCTCCAAGATGAGGCTTCTTCCGGAACCATTGGATTTTCTCTCGATTCCTCTTGTTTGCATGAATCTTGATTTCATTTATGTCATTAACTGACCCCGGAAAGCGCCCCAAGGAAGGAGCAGCACCTACATTTTAGTCCTGAAGTTCCTTGTGCTGCTCTTCACTAGATTCCATTGACATTCCTGGCTTCCCAGACACTCGCGGCCACATTGTCCAGTCTACACTCTTGTCATTTTCAAAGTCCTGCTTTCACATGCAGTCTTGGAACTTTGGTAAGTCTTTTTGGGTTAAGTAGCTAAATACATTTAATGTTTTCTAATAAAGTTTGACATCTTTCCTCTTCTGTTATAGTATCCTTGGGGACAGATACTTTTTGAGGCAGGACCTGTACTCTTCACAACAAGATTTTCCTTGCCATCTGGGCTTCTACCCACGACACGCCAAAAGAAGCCCAGATGCAGCAGAACAGCAGACCCCAAGAACATCCCCAAAGCTAGAAATTATCTTACATGACAAAAAGGACTTTGCAGACATTATTCAGTCAAAGACCTAGAGAGATTATAACTATCCAAGTGGAGTAGTGCAACTACCACACTCTTTGTAGGAGACTGCAAAAGGGTCCAAGAACACCAGACACATCATAACAGAGATGAGGTTGGAGGAACGGACTTTAAAGACTGAAGAAGATACAGAAGCTGAGAAAAGCTAACCCTGAAAGCTGGAAAACATAAAGAAACAGACTTTCCCCAAGGAGTCTCTAGACTAAGAGAAACTCTGCCAACACATTTTTATCATTTGAGGATCATTTTAGATTTCTAGGCTCTACAACTTCAAGAGAATCAATCTAGGTTGGGGTTCTTATAGAAGTAATAAAAACTACTAGACAGAGGCCCAGCTCCAACAAGCAAAATTGCCTATGTTCTCTGAGTGCAAAATCTGCCCTTTGTCCTCCTTCGAGGACATA